>JAVDBV010085115.1:0-14001 GCA_032619315.1 Piper longum | reverse complement strand
TGCTCATGTTGATTACAACATGAGCAGATAAACACAATTTCTCTTCATGACTATCAACAACATTAGCTACATTCTTGACTCGCTCAGGACAATCCTTCTTTATATGTCTTTCCTTGTCACAAAACCAACAAGTAGGCTTACCCTTGAATTTTACCTTCGATTTAGAGCGCCCTCGGTTCTTAGGACCTCTACTTTGACTTCTTCCTCTTTCTTTGCCCTTGTTTTTGTCCACTGACAAAGCTGTGCCCGAGATGGACGGTGTGCTATCTACCATGCTTCTCTTCATCATCTCCTGATTCAAGATTGCACCTAGCACTTCATCAAACTTTAGTTCTTCTTTTGATGCATTACTTATAGTTGTAATTACCGTATCCCAACTCTCCGGCAAAGAACAGATGAACATTAAAGATTTAATATCTTCACTAAATGTCAACTCCACGAATTCAAGTTGTGCCCAAATTTTATTGAAATCATTCAAATGATCAGCAATAGATTTACCTTTGGGCATCCTTAAAGAGACAAGCTTCCTCAATAAAAATAACCTGTTAGAGGCTGATGACTTCTCATAAACACCAGCTAATGCCTCCATCAACCCTTTGACGGTCGTCTATTTTGAGACATTAAACGCCACCGACTATGTTAAACACAACCGGACGATGGCTAAGGCTTGCCTATCTAATAAGGCCCACTCCTCGGCTGACATCGCTTCTGGCTTGGTACCTACAAGCGGTTGATGTAGTTGCTTTTCGTATAGATGATCCTCAATCTGCATCCTCCACCATTGATAATTTGTTCCATCAAATTTCTCAATTTTCCCAGTCTTGGAACTTTCCGCCATGACTCCCACTCAAATCAAGATCCGATTGAATGAGACTCAAAATTCTCACAGACGGCGCCAATTGTTGAGAAAAATACCCCAAAATTAGAGATTAACAATAGCGAACACAAGATATGAGAAAATTATGCCTGAAAAATAGAATAGAACCAAAAACAAAAAAGAGCAGATATTTAACGTGGAAAACCCTCCTTCAATCGAGAGTCAAAAACCACGGGGCAACAACGAACAATTCACTACTTCAACCAAAGATTACAGTCATCAAACATATAAAGATGTACAAGAAGATAATTCACACACCCTATACTATTGAGATTACAAGATTTCACTTTCTCTCGACACTCCGTATAAAATTAAACTTGTGAATTATTTCCCTCTTCTTTTATCTCTATATCTCACTCTCTATCTTTCTCTTGCTTGTATTTTTTCCTGCTTGTTTTGTCTCTTGCTTATATTTTTTCCTGCTTGTCTTGTCTCTAGAATGAGGTAAATGAAGCTCAATTTATAGAGAAGCTTTAAGACCCTTCATCCTCCATAGAATAACTAACAACCACCTCTGTTAATATTTCGAGATTTCTTTAGTATTCCTAGTGTGACAATGGGCTACATATCATTAATATAATTACATATATTAACAAATATTTCTCGTTATAGGCTTTCGTTGTATATATAACATATTTATCTTTCTTCTATTCATCTACCTTTATTTACATTTCCTTTTGGAACTTATTATTTAACAGTTTCCTAATTCAAAAAAAATGAAATATTCAATTTATTTTCAAACCCTTTTCCATACGTTTGTCAACCTTAACATGCAAGGCAAGGAAGGAATATATATGTCAGTCTACTCGCTTTCCATGCATTAAAGGGCACCAACTTTTGAATGCGTGACACATAATACAAAACAAAAAACACACTTTTCGAAATCCAGGGCCAACCCTCCAGACCATGTATGGATGGAAAATGGGAGTGAATTCATAGAGTTGAGGGTTGGTGAGGTGATAGCTAGCTTGCTTCCCTTCAATTCTCATCTTTGTTGTGGGGAAGATGATGAATCTTGGAGCTACTGCTTGGGTTGAGGAGCTCTTCTTGGTGCTGGGCTTGGCTGGCAGTCAAGTGGTGTATGGGTTTTTGGGAGTCTTCCTTGCGCGCTTTCTTGCCACCGGGATTAGTCCTCTCCTTGTTATCATGTTTGGGTGCATGTTTACTTTCCTCTTCTTATCCCCTTTTGCTGTAATCTTTGAGAGGTAAAGCATTGCTTAGCTTGCATGTTTCTTCTCATTTCATTAAAGGGATTGATTTCATGATTTGTGTGTATATCCTTATAATTATTAGCTTTGATTGTAACAGGAGCAAGTGGCCCAGAAAACTTAGTCTTCCTCTGGTGATACAATTGTTTCTGGTTTCATTGGGAGGGTCAGTTAAACTGTTCATCATTTCTTATGATTTTCAATTTCTTATGATTCTTAATTTTATGTCTGCATTTTGACAAGTTACCCTGCAATTGGAAGTTGGTCTGTTTTGTTTTGAGCTAAAACTTAGTTATCAATCTAAAGTTGTCTTTTTATGAAGGGTGGCTCTGTTCCAAGTTTTGCTGTTAATGGGGATAAGGATCACTTCCCCAGCAGTTGCTTCTGCCATGCCCAACCTTGCTCCTGGAATCATCTTCCTCATTTCTGGGTGCCTTAGGTGATCAATGTTTCACAACAGATTGTGCTTGACTAATATATTGTTGAATAATATTTAATTAATAATTTCATATGTCAAGTCATTAAAAATGAATTGAGTAGATGGTACTTTGTTTGGTAAGAGAGTAAAATCACGATGAAATGGATTAGACTTGACATTTCTAACTATTATTAATTATGTGATTGTGACATGCAGAAATTAGGAACAAATCTAATCAAACTTTTTTTAGCAAGAGGAGGCAAGTTTCTAATATTACCTGGTAGAAAATTAAAGCTAATTATAAAAAAAGAATTTTTATTATAATAAAAAAGCTGTTGGTTGGTTTAATAATAAAATAAAATACCAAGATAAAAAATAATAATTTTTTCCTCAAGGGCAGCCGGTCGTCCTTTGCCGGTCTTGGTCGGCCTCCTCTTAGGGGTGGCTAGATATGGCCGCCCTAGTCTTGGGCTGCGACCGACTGCCCATACTTTAATTTTTTTTATATAAAATTTTGTTTAAATTTATTTTAACTTTTTAAGTAAAATTATTTAAGACAAGTTTGAATTTTTTTGTTTTTTGGTAAATAAGTTTGATTTTTCCATCATTTAGTAATATCAAAAAATATTTTTTAGGACTCTTTAATGCATTTTTAGAAAAGATCCATTTTCAAGATACAAATTTCGTCACTCTGTAATGCTTAGGTTATAGCCAGCCCTTCCACTTGAAGTTTTGGATTCAAAACACATAGGGTTCCAGGCTTGGAGCCGAGGTTCCTTGAAAAATAATTTATTTATTTTTATCAAATCATAGATTTTTGTGTGTCTTGTTCATCCCTAGCTAATTTTATACTGTGAACATGATTAAATTAATTTTAAATTTATTTAAATTGAAATTTTCCAATATTGCCTGTCAATAAACATTGAGAGCTCTAATGATAGTTTACCATTCACTACTAAACAGATTGGAGAAGGTAGATATCAGATGCAAGAATACTGCAATAAAGCTCACAGGAACTCTACTTTGCCTTGGAGGAGCCATGGCCATAAGCTTCTCAAAAGCTGGCCCAATTACATCCCAAGTGATACTCTCCAATCTTCCTACCAACAATCTCATCCCAAGGGAAAGGCTATTGGGTGACTTCTATCTTCTCACTGCAGTACTTATGTTATCCTTCTCTTTGGTCTTGCAGGTAAACAATCAAGATTATTATTTGATCTCATCTACTTGGTTATTAACACTAACGAAAATTATACTTAATTCGATACATTGTTGTTGGATGATTCTTCTGATTATTTTTGTGATTGAAGTAGGCGTATGCACTGCGAGCACTGCCTGCGCCATTGACCTTCGTTGCCATAACCTCATTCATTGGTTCCCTTCTAGCTGGACTTATGCATTTCATATGTGAAGGCAGGCTGGATCTGCCTAGAGTGCTCACAGTTGCATCTCTTGTTATCTATGCCTTGGTGGTAAGTTGTTCTCTGAGTTTTTTCCATAACTTGATACCGCGAACTATGATCTCGAATTGCTGTTGAGGAATCGTTTCAATTGCATTTGTTTTGTAGGTAGGAATTATGAATGGGCTGTGTATAGTCTTCCAAGCGTGGGCAGTGAAACAGAGGGGGCCGGTTTTTGTGTCCATGTTCAACCCCATCAGCACTGTTTGCTCAGCTGTCCTCTCAGCGTTCATTCTTGGCGAGACCTTGGGACTGTTGAGGTACGCGATCGCATCTAAGTGAAATGAAATTATTTAGTATAGTCACACTTAGGAGTGACAAGTGCGAACGTTGTGACATAACCTAACCTCGAACATTTTGCATACTTTCAAATATTCAGGGCTAGGCTACGATTCTGCCTATATAGCACATTTATGGGCAGAATAATTGAGACTCCCATATATTTACATCTGTCTGTAAAATGTTCTTAGCTTCATTAGATTGTGAACTTCATGGTGTTGCAGTGTGGTAGGGATGGTTCTAATGTTCACGGGCTTGTATTCTTTCTTATGGGCAAGGAAGAAGGAAGGCTGCATTCCTCAAACTGACAACAATTGTGCAGTTGATGACCCAGAAAACCCTCTTCTTAGTTAGGGCCGTCCTCTTGTGGTTCATACATATGTGCATTTTTCTTTTGCACTTTTTTTATTGTTCAAAATTGTATGATAGCTAAGCAGCATATATATGTATGCCAATTAGTTTCTCTCCATAGAAAGGATTATGAATCTAAAATATGACTCAAGGCACCATACTCAATTTGTATACACATCGCCAACATGCTTGATTGTAGCTCTCTTGAGGATGAATAACTGCTGGGAAACACCCACAATTAATCAGGTTCATCTTATCTGCTTTGTAATTTATTGGATCAATTCGCTTGCATTGTTAATTCTCATTTACTTTTCTTAAGAAAAAAGGAAACTAAAAATTAAAGTAGAAAATTCAATTAGTTTAAATTTAGTAAAATAAAAAAATTAATTATTGTAATTTATTTTACTTACCCCTTTGTTGCGCCCCTAAGAGTGTTCGTTAGCGTGGAGTCAAAGAAATAGGTAAGGGGTGCAGTTAAAAAATCTTTCCTTGTAAAAAATAACCCGCTGAAAGGAAAAGGTTTATTGTAGCACTTTTTACAAAAAACTACATGAAGGATCTCTTTTATTGGTGTACATCACTACAAATTATGAGGTTTAAATATTAATTACAATTATCTGTTTCAAGCAAAAAAATTTGCTTCAGCAAGTGTTATAACAAACTCCCTATAAAAACCTTGTAATTAGTGTAAATCACTACTAATTATAGAATATAAAGGATACAACTACAATAAACAGTTAAAGATTTACATCAATTAAGGGGTGTAACTGTTACAAAGAGTTTATTGTAGCAAGTACTATAACAAATTCTTTATTCCAAGTGCCCACAAGACTTGCTAATGCATGATACATGTACGTGAGTTAGGTCAACTAAAGAGTGGATGTATTGGAGATGACTTATCACCTACGAGATGATCTTGATAAATTTTAATAAAATGCACATGCATACCTAGCATCAATCTACCTAAAAGCATACATTAAAAAGTGTCGTTCTTTTTTTTTTCTAAAGAGAAAAAAAAATGACGTTCTTTACCAGCCCGCAAAAAATTGGACTTCCTCTTTTGTAAGATACAAGGTTGTCAATGAACCGAGCTAGCTTTAGCTCGACTAGCTGTTTTGCAAGCCAAAACAAGCGATTCCGAACTCTAGTTTGACCAAGTACACTTTTGATTCGTCATATTACTTGATAACTAGCTTTTGAGAATTACACAACGCAAATTGTGAGAAGTAAAAAACAAATTTAAAGAAATAGGTACTAAGAAATGACAATTTCAACCGTTTTTTGTTTTTACTTATTATTAAGACAATTTAAAATTTTGGCCCTAAGAACTTTGAGTCGGCTAAGGGCATTGTGTAAGGTTGGTATTACATTTGCGTGTTGGGTGAGTAGGTCGGTGTGGGCGTGGACATCTGCTCGAGTCTTAGAATAAAAATGTATTATAAAACAATTATTAAGATATTTCAAGAAACAAGAAATTAATGAGAGGTGTGAACTTGAGCTAGTCTCAGGGGTGCTAATCGGTCGAGTTTAATAGATTATTATCAGTTAACTTAAATTTATAAACCAAACCTAACCTTTATTATTTAACCTTTTACCTCGGATACTTGTTAGGTTATTCCCTTACATGAAGATCCCGGGAAGGGAGGCGTGAAGAAGCAAGAAGTTACAGCGGCGTCCAAACAGTAAACAAAAGGAAAAAAAGGAGCAAGCGCCTGAGCTGAGCGCTTTCGATTTTAGAGTGCTCAGGTGCTCGGGTACTGGTCAAGGACTAAAGATGAGCGCCAGCGTTGGGCTAACCCGAGTTTGGACGTTTTCTAGACTATTTTCTAGGGCTCTGTGAGTAAAGTTTCATGGTTTTTCACATAGGCCTAAATTTGGGAGCAGATTAAAGGGGAAAAGTAGGGGAAGAAATTGATAGTTGTGGTGGACTCTTGGAGATTGAGTTCTTTCCCAGATCATTAATCGGTTGGTGTACTCTACCGAGAACAATATTTCCGATCTCTCAAGTTTATTAATGTTTGTTAAAAATCTATAATTGATCTATATTTGAAGGATTTTTATTCATGTTTGCGATTGATTTTCACTCAAATGAGAAAATTAAGGTTGCAAAAGAAATGTATAATTATATTGAATTTGGGCCGTGGCTTTTCCTATTTGATTTAGAAGGTATTTCACATAATTTTTTTGTACTTGGTTTATTTATTACTTATAATTAATTCGTATTTGCTTATTATTACTTAATCTTGTCAAAATAACTAAGGTTAGGGAATTTAAGGGATTAAATCCAAACAATATTAAGCCCTTTATTTATCATTTAAGGCAAAACACAACCCAACTATTTATTAAACAGACATTCATTTATCTAGTTAAACTATATACTTATAAAAAAAAGTAAACTATATAATAATAATAATAATAATAATATGTGTTTTAAAAAGTGAAGTTAAATTAAAATATTAATATTTGATATTTTATTAATATATATTAATTTTATAAGTTAATGAAGTATTAATCTTTATAATTATTATTGTAATCTAAGAATTGGGTATCAGATACCCGTCACTATATTACCAAACCCAACAGTTTACAGAAGAGTATCCATTTTTTTTAAAAAAATTCTATTCTTAATTACCCTTAAGATTTGGTGTCGGGTCTGGTAATGACTCGACTTACTGTGTTAACGAAAAAATACCTTAAAACGTAAATTGAGTCCGAGGACTCTAACAAACAGAAGAATCATTAAAACAGTGAACTTACTCAATACCTCCTCAGTCAACGGCACCTAGTTTTTCTCCCCAGGTGGAAACATTTTAGCTCTAGTTCCAGGGGCACCTTGAACATTTGCCCCACTTAATCGAAAAACACCTTGTTTACTCAGCAGAAGAATATTTGAGAACGTAGTGGGTATTGCCCCATCGATCCATACTGATATTGTTTGGCAAGCCATCTGTGATGGTCAACCGGGCTCCTGTCGCAAATCTTTAATTCAAGGGGCCAGACGCATCAATCCACACCATTACCTCCTCCACTGGATTCTCTGAAATTCTCCATCCCCAAGATGCTCTTCTTGCCTCCCTAAACTTCAATTCCGCCACCCTGCCTGACCTCCCTGTATGAATGGTGCTTGTGGCCAGCATAACACAAGGCGACGGCAAAACGAGAGTGACACCACTGCTCGAAAAGAAGGCGCTGACGACGACGATGAGTTGTCAGCGCTCAGAGTTTCGCTTGAATCCATCTGGCTGTGAAACACCTTGCTATCGCGCTTCAATTGCCCAGTACAAGTTGGTGGTATTGTTTGTAAATGTTAAATTGTGAACATGTCCATCTCTTTGCTCCAAAAGCGTCAGATCTGTTCTCATTTGTTGATCTAAGATTTATTTTTGTCAATGTTTTAAGTGATGGGTAATGCTTCTGTGACTCAAAGATCTGTACCAAAATCATTTCGATGTTGCTCAGAGATTTCAAAATCATCACATATTACCTCTTTTTCTTTTGTATTGATACTTCTCTTCATGCACAAAAACAATCAACTCCTCGGCTGTGGTAGGATTTTATTATGGGTTTCTGAAAAGATTTTCCCCAGTCCCAACCCATCTATTCTAATTAAAAATAAAAATTAAGGTGAGCTCCACGTTGTAACATCTATGCCCCTTCTGTATCGGGTCTCAGAGTTTAAATATGTTGGAAGTAGAAAATGTAAATTTGAGGCATGATAAATTTTTATTTTTTTAAACATTAATATGGCTTATTTTAATTTTTTTTAAATATATATTTACTTAAAAATGTTTTAAAATAAATTTTTACTACAATTACTTTGATAATTAAGAAGGAATTGTTATACACATTAGGTTAACTTGAAATTTTATAACTAACCTATTTACTTATTTTTACATCTAGTTTTGTGAATCTTAGGCAGTGGGACTAATAAAATTGTTCAAAATAAAAGTTATAATTTGAGCTATAACTCATGTATATAAAGTTTTTAATAAAAATGGAATTTACTATTAGTCTCTAATTAAAAGATTAAAATAAAAAAATAATAAATCAAATTATTATAATTGTTCTTCTTTTTCAATTAAGATTCATCTTTAAAATTAATTAGAATCTATATTTAAGATATTAGATTATTATATTTTATCTCATTATTTAACGAGAATTTAACTATAAAATTATAATTTATGTATAGTACAAGTCATGCATAACCTTTACCTAATTTTATTAAAATCCAAGGCCACTCTCTAACCCTAGACATTTATAGAGGGGAAAGGAGAGTGAAACAATTACTCAAACTACCTTTTCACTTTATTCCCCTCAAAAAGTTTGTCTCCAAAAATAGAAAAGCCACAAGTTAAGGGTGGGTGAGATGTGTTGGGCCCGATAAATTATTTAATGAGAATTTATATCGTTAAAACTCTTTATTCTTTGACAAAATAAATTAAATTATAATTAACCAAAAACTTGAGGCAAGTAATACGAAGCATGCACAAATTTAACGAAGAAAAAGTACGACCCAAAATTATACCAGATTCAATGTTTTTAAAGTTGAGAGATTAACCTTTCCCAATGCATATCAATAACAATACATTCACGCCCAACAATGATTGATCCAAGGCAAAGGTAGATAACTTAAAAAATTGATTGACAAGCATTTTTCTTATCGAAGCATTCGTGATTGACAGTCCAATATTTTCCTTAATGTAACAATTTGGATGATAAAACTACGAATAATTACCATGGAAAACTACAACTGGAGATTAAGAAAAAATAACCTAAAAGGTTATACTTCGTTCCATATCTTTTGAAGTAAGAATTATAGACTTTTATATAGACTCTCAGGCATGGGTATGCCGTTACATTATTCATAGAATTGACTTCAAAATAACCATTTATATGGTCAAAATGATCGACTCCGACCCACAATTAATCAGGGGATTACAAATAACTAATGCATTAACGGGCCTATTTATTCACACTTAACAATATACCCTTATTTGTGATTGCAACAAGAGCAAATGGCCCAGAACACTTACTAGTCTGGCTCTGATGATGCAGTTGTTTCTGGCTTCACGGAGAGGGTAAGATAAAGTTCATCATCTGCGCATTTGATTTTAAATTTTACATCCTCATTTTAATGAGTTATTGGACATTGGAAATGGGTTTCTTTTTTCTTTTGAGATAAACCTTTGGTTATTTGTTATATATAGGGGTGTAAACGAGCCAAGCCTGCTCGCGAGCTTTTTACGTTCGGCTCGGCTCGACTCGTGCTCGTGCTTGTTAATTTTGTGCTCGAAAAAATACTCGGCTCGAAATAGATAAGCTCGTTGAACAACGAATAGAGCTTGAACAAAGGAGTGTTCGGGTCGGCTCGAAACTCGAATTCGATATGTTCAAACTCGAAAAAATGTTCGGTTCGGCTCGACTCGTAAATATTATTGAGGTCACATTGAACTTATATAGTGTTTAAAATTTTTTTTGATCTTATATAAGTGAGCAAGGAAATATTCGCTAGGCTTAAGCCCGGCTAAAGCTCGGCTCAAACTCGTCTCGAGCTCGGCTTGAATCAAGCCCAAACACTATAAATTTTGGATAAGCTCGGCTCGGGTCGTTTATATTAAAGCTTGGTTCGTTTATATTAAAGTTCGGCTCGGCTCGTTTTATATCGAGCCAAACTCAAACACACTATTACTCAGCTCGGCTCGGCTCGTTTACACCCCTAGTTATATATCTTTGGATGTATTTAAAGTAATGTGTTTTTTAGAAGGGTTGCTTAGTTCCAAGTGTCGGCTACATCCCCAGCAGTTGCTTCTGCCATGCCCATCCATGCACCGGGCATCATCTTCCTCGTTTCTGGCTGCCTCAGGTGATCTACGTTTCACACTAGATTGTGCTTGATATATATAATGTTGAATAATTGATTAATAACAATGAATTTACTAGATGGTATTTTTTATTGGGTTTATCCCACGTTGGTTATATAAGGTGTTACTGACTTTTATATAGGCTAATGAGAAAACCTTATTATTTGAATTAATTTTTGGATTAAAAAAAGCTAGTGACACTTATTGTAAGTTCCTTTTGAAGCCTAAAAGGCCCAACAACTATATCAGAACTTGGTTGGGGGCTAAAGGGCATAAAAAGAGTTAAAGGGCCTAAGAAGTGGTATCAGAGCCTGGTTACGATCTTCAGAGATTTGATGTTAAACCCATTGGTTGTATAAGGTGTTGCTGACTTTTATATAGGCCAATAAGAAAACCTTATTATTTGAATTAATTTTTGGATTAAAAAAAACTAGTGACACCTATTGTAAGTCTCTTTTGAGGCCTAAAAGGGCCAACAACTATATTAGAGCTTGGTTGGGGGCTAAAGGGCCTAAAAAGAGTTAAAGGGCGTAAGAAGTGGTATCAGAGCCTGGTTACGATCTTCGGAGATTTGATATTTGCATACACCAAATCTTGAGATATTTAGTATTTGCCTTCACCAATTGTTGGAGTTTCTTTGTGTTTGCATACACCAAATTTTAGAAGATTTGGTATTTACCTTCACCAATAGTTGGAGTGTCCTTTAACCAATTGTCAGAGTTTCTTTTATAAGTTTCACCTAATATTTAAGGGGAGGTGTTCACCAATTGTCGGAGTTTCTTTTAGCCGATCGTGAGAGTTTCTTTCATAGGTTTCACCTATTGTCGGAGTTTCATTTACTTTTATAGGTTTTATCTAATGATTTGAAGGGAGGTGGGGTGTCGTCTGATTTAAAGGAGGGAGTTGAGGGGAGGTGCCGAATCTTAAGGGATTTGGTGTTTGCCTTCACCGATTGTCGGAGTTTCCTTTAGCGGATTGCTGAAGTTTCTTTTATAAGTTTCACTTTATGATTTGAGGGGAGGTAGGTGTCGTTTGATTTAAAGGAGGGAGTTTATGAGACAATGATGACATAATGATGATTTCGAGATCGCCCGATGTGTGAAGTAGAGTTGTTAGGTTTATTCTAAATCGAAAATAAAAGGTGTTGGTAATTTATATATAGGCTAATGAGAAAATTTTATTCTTTGAGTTAATTTTTAGACTAAAAAATGTCAATTAAGAGAGACTTGTGATATATATTGCAAGTTCTTTTTGGGGACCTAAAAGGCCCAACAGTGGTTTCAAAATTTGATTGGGGGCCCAAAGAGCCTAAGAAGTGGTATCAGAATAAATGATCAAATGGACGCATCTAATGATATCTTTGAATACGTTAATATCTAAAGAAAATGCTGCATACATTTCCATCCCTAATTTTATACTGTGGACATGATTAAATTGATTTTCAATTTATTGAAGATGAAAATTTTCCATTGTTGAATTATGTTAAAACACATTGAGAGCTGTAATGATAATTAACCATTCATTACTAAACAGATTGGAGAAGATAGATATCAAATGCAAGGATACTGCAATAAAAATCATAAGAACTCTAGTTTGCCTTGGAGGAGCCATGGCAATAAGCTTCTCAAAATCTGGCCCAACCACCCAATTGCTCAACTTCAATCTTCCCACCAACAATTTTATCCCAAGGCCCAAGGGATGGGTGACATATTTCTTCTCACTTCAGTAGTTATGTTATCCTTCTCTTCGGTCTTGCAGGTAAACAATCAAGATGATTATTTGATCTCATCTACGTTGCTATTAACACTAACGAAAATTATACTTAATTCGATGCATTGTTGTTCGATGATTGTGCTGATAATTTGTGTAATTGAATTTGGCGTATGCACTGCCCGCGCCATTGACCTTCGTTGCGATAACCACATTCATTGGTCCCCTTCTAGCTGGGCTTACGCATTTCATATTTGAAGGCAAGCTCCACTTGCCTGAAGTGCTCACAGTTACATCTCTTGTTATCTGTGCCTTGGTGGTAAGTTGTTCTTTTTACTTTTTTAATAGCTTGATACGGCGAACTATGATGTCGAATTATATTTAAGGAGAAATTATTTCAGTCACTAATATATTTTTTTGAGGTTCTTTTTGGCTAGCATGAAAAAGGGGCTATTTAATAAATAATACAAAATAGGGGCTATTTAATTCTCGTTTTTCATGCAACCAAGTTTTCTAGAATATACTTTTATTAACAGAAGGCAAACACTAGTCACATTGTGTCTAATAATAGGATATTCAATTAATCAAAATATAAGATTTTTTTTAAAAAAAATATTATTTGATTAAAGTCTATATTAAAAACTGAAATTTATTTTTAAGATATGAGATTATTATTGTTTATCTCATTATTCATTAAGGGTTATTTATAAATTTAGAGTCTATCTGTAATATAGCTAGCTACCTTTTAGCTATTGACCGTTTCAAATTAGTATTTTTTTATCACTTAAAAAAATAGGTGAGAAAATAATAAAGCAGAATCTTCTATAATTACCGTTTGACTATTTTACCCTTTTATTAAAGGTAATTATTTAATTTTAGAAGTAAAAACATAGTTATATTGATCATTATCAAAATGTAGTAATATTAGTACTCTATTTAATTAAACTTTTATATTGTCATATCATTTCAAAAGTTGGTTTAATAAATAGTAATAATTAATAGTAAAAAATTCATAAATAAAAAAAAAAGCATTTGGCTCGGCTCGCGCTCATTAATTTTATGCTCGAAAAAATACTCGGTTCAAAATGGATAAGCTCGTTGAACAACGAATAGAGCCTGAGCTAAGGAGTGTTCTGCTCGACTTGGCTCGAAACTTGAACTCGATATATTTTAAACTCGAAAAAATATTTGGCTCGACTTGGCTCATAAATATGATTAAGGTTACATTTAATTTATATAGTATTGGAAAAAAAAATTTAATCATATATAAGTCGAGTACAAACCAAACACAAATATTTGCTCGACTCGAGCTTAACTTAAGCTCGGCTCGAGTTATGCTTAAGCTCAGCTCGAAATAGAGCTGGCCAAATACGAGTCAAGTTCAAATATTATAAATTTTGGACAAGTTCGGTCCGGCTCGTTTACATCAAAGCTCAACTTGTTTATATTAAAGCTCGACTTAGCTCATTTTATATTAAATTAAATTTAAACATACCCTACCGGCTCGATTCAGCCATAGTTGCAAAAATCGGAATCGGAATCGGAATCGGTTTTTGAGGGAGTCGGAATCGGAATCGGAATCGGTCTAAATCGGTTCAGTTGAATCGGTCCAAATCGGTCAAATATAAAAATTTAATAATTCATAAATTAGTCTAAATTGATTCAAATTATATGTATTATATTTTTTATTTTTTTCATATTTTTTAAAAAAATTTTATGATTTATTTAGAACTAGTTATTAATTTTTATTCGAGTTAGACTCGAGTTAACTTTTAATTACGAAAAATGCCAACGTACCCCGATTCCCCCTTCCCTTCTCCCCACCCCACCCTACGCA
>JAVDBV010085114.1:0-22951 GCA_032619315.1 Piper longum | reverse complement strand
AAAAGGACACAAGCCAATTGGTGTCAAATGGGTTTACAAAACAAAGAAGAATGCAAAAGGAGAAGTCGAAAAGCACAAAGCAAGGCTAGTTGCCAAAGGCTACAGTCAAAAAGTTGGAATTGATTATGATGAGGTATTTGCTCCTGTTGCACGCTTAGAAACTGTGCGACTGATTATTTCTTTAGCAGCTCAAAACAGGTGGAAGATTCACCAGATGGATGTAAAGTCTGCTTTTCTAAATGGAGTTCTTGAAGAGGAAGTCTACATTCAGCAACCACCAGGCTATGAAGTCAAAGGACAATAATCCAAAGTTCTTAGGTTGAAGAAAGCTCTCTATGGATTGAAGCAAGCTCCCAGAGCTTTGAATAGCAGAATTGACAAGTATTTTCATCATAATGGCTTTATCAAATGCCCATATGAACATGCCCTCTATTTCAAAATCAAAGATGGAGATGTTTTGATCGTGTGCTTGTATGTGGATGATTTGATATTCACTGGAAGTAGCCCTAGCATGTTTAAAGATTTCAAAAAGGAAATGACAATGGAGTTCGAAATGACAGATATTGGATTGATGGCATACTACCTCGGCATTGAAGTCAAACAGATGGAAGATGAGATTTTTATCTCGCAAGAAAGCTACACAAAGGAGATCCTCAGGAAATTCAAGATGGATGATTGCAACCCAACAAGCACACCGATGGAGTGCGAAATCAAGTTGTTCAAATACGATGAAGCAGAAAAGGAAGATCCAACACTTGTTAAGAGTCTAGTTGGATGTTTGCGATATCTAACTTGTACAAGGCCCGATATTCTCTATGCAACAGGACTTGTGAGTCGTTACATGGAGACTCAAACAACTACTCATTTAAAGGCTGAAAAAATAATTCTTCGCTATCTCAAAGGTACAATAGATTTTGGCATATATTATTCAGTTTCTTATGATTGCAAGCTCATTGGATATAGTGATAGTGATTGGGCCGGAGATAACGATGATCGAAAAAGCATAACTGGTTTTGTGTTTTTCCTAGGAGACACCGCTTTCACTTGGATGTCAAAGAAGTAACCAATTGTCACTCTCTCAACATGTGAAGTTGAATATGTTGCTGCTACAACATGTGTTAGTCATGCAATTTGGCTCCGAAATTTATTGAAGGAATTGAACATGTCACAAATGGAACCAACAGAGATTCGTGTCGACAACAAGTCAGCAATAGCTTTAGCCAAGAATCCAGTGTATCATGATCGGAGTAAATACATCGATACTCGATATCATTACATAAGAGAATGCATTACGAAACAAGATGTGAAACTGGAATATGTGAAGTCTCAAGATCAAATTGCCGACATCTTCACTAAGCCATTGAAGAAAGAAGATTTTATCAGATTGAGAAACGCACTTGGTATTATAAAACAAGTTTAAGGGGAAGTGTTGAAATATAAACTTATTTTATAAAACTCAAAACAATGAAGCTTAATTCAAAGAAGCTTCTAATGTTTTACACATGCTAAATTATAAGTCAATATTAGTTATGTGTTAGGTGTGGTTTTTACAAGTCAATGTTAGGTATATGTTAGGTGTGATTTTTGTTGAATGTAGAAGTCAATGTTAGGTATGTGTTAGGTGTGTTTTTGTGATTTGTATTGATCTTGAGTTAGTATAAATACCCCCTCTCATTGTGTGTTATATATAAGGAAAAATAAGAGAGAAAAACAAGAAGCAAAGCTTCTACATTGTAAGAATTCAGAATTAAGTGTGGAGACGTTGTTTGGAGAAGAAAAAGAGAGTTTGTGTATTTTATATATTTTTTTCTCAATATCAGAGTATTTTCTTGTCAACAAGTACGTATATGCGTAAAGCTTAGATAGTTTGCATAATTTAGTACATTATTGTGAACATTAAAAGATCCAACCTATCATAAACTTGTAGCGATGACCGATTAAAGATAGTGGATTAATGAGTAGTTATTCACAGTTATTAGTTATGACTCATTTAAGTGTGTGTAAAGTGGCTACTGAACTTTACTTGATTTCCCTAGATTAATTATAATTTAATTTTATAACTTATGTAATACACTCCATATTGTCCAATTAAAATTTGAACTTCATTTTGTTTGGTTACATCCAGTCACAATAGCATAGAAAGGATGATTATAACCTACGTAAAATCAAATCATGTGCATTTTACCAGGATAGAAGAGATAAACTTTAATACCTAGAATTATCAAGTTTTGTTCTGACGTCTTGTTTGTAAATCGTCTCTCTAAAAGCATATTCATGTAAACAGCACTAAAACAGCCAATGTGGATGTTATACATGGGAAGTCCTATAATATATCAATGATAGCAATACAACTAAATATATGTAAATAGGGCCATTGAATTCGATATAACTCCCATAACTTAAACTTTCTTAAATGTATTGTTCATTTTCTTAACTGGGTCAGCATGGCCAAGTTGTTGGCAAACAATACGATGACAAGCATTGCAAAATGGGGAGAGGGGAGCAGCAGTAGCACATGATTTGTTTTGCAGCTCATTTCCATCCATGAAACAACTAGTCATCCTCTACCTATCAACATCCTGGCCTACATTAGTGCAACACATCTGCTTCACATCACATGACTATGCTTGCAACAGATCCGTAATATGTACACCCTTTAAGTTCATCATGAATACTTCCGACATCTTTATATAAGAAGCAACTTGTAATCAAAATGACCGGGCAACACAAGAAATAGAGATCGACAGCCTAGCTCTTTGCATAATTCTCTTCCTTCAATTCCAACAATGTTCAGCCCAAAGAGGATTGCCGAGATGTCGAGCAAGAAAATGCTTGTGCTCGCAAAAGCCAAAAGCAGAAGCAATATTTCTTCATTCAGCAGATTACGCGCTCCCGTTAAAGGTCATTTTGTGGTTTATACAATAGATGAAGAGGGGAATGGGCTGGCAATCGATTGACCAATGACAGTGCCATGTGATTCACTGCTCATGGATTATATTCCTTCAATGTTCGGGAAACAAACTTCTCCTGAGGTAGAGGCCTTGCTTGTTTCATTAGCTACATGCAGTTTTTCTCTACCAGAGCAAGAGAACAGTTACGGGTATCAACCCATGTATATAACATCCAGATAATAACCTGGAATGCAAAAAAAATTTCCCCCTTCTCCTACTAAGGTGTACATCAAATTGACTTGAACATTTTGTTACAACTGGGTCCATCATAATAATATAAGCATTTTGCAGCAGTTTTTGAGAGCTATTTGTATTTTAAAGTTCACCCAATTAAAAACAATGTGATCATGGACCTATGGTAGTCATGTCACATCCACCTCTACATGTAGTTCAAAGAAGTTAGGATTTAGGAGACATGGAGCTCCACACTTAGCTGGTTACTACTTC
Organism: Piper longum; assembly: GCA_032619315.1. Classification (NCBI taxonomy): domain Eukaryota; kingdom Viridiplantae; phylum Streptophyta; class Magnoliopsida; order Piperales; family Piperaceae; genus Piper; species Piper longum. Next base: position 19,553 of record JAVDBV010085114.1, on the reverse strand, counting down.
GGCTAGAAGCAAATAAGAGCATGGAAAAAGTTTTTGACTTTGGCTTTCGAAGGTGAGAGCTTGGTTCTTGCCTGCATTTTGTTGCTCAAAACCTGTTTGGCAAGTGATTATTAATTCAATAGTGTTATAATATGAGTCATAAGTCTCTCTTAATTCAAAAATTAATTTATAATATAGGTTTTCTTATTAATATATATATAAGTCACCAACTTCACAGAATTGATATGAGATCAACTTAATAATTCTCTTTCTTATACTTTAAACCATCTAAATCATCTCCCCCTCACATATGTTACAAGAAGGTTCTTAAGAGACTTTCAATTCTGGCTAGCCAACTTACCAAGGCAAATTTAGGCTTTGATATTGTTTGACCTTCCGGGCCCTAACAATGACTTGCAATAAGTTCACGGGTCTCTCTTAATCTAAAAGCTAGCTTAAGAATTAAGATTTTCCTATTAACATGTATATAAGTTATAAGTTCCCTCCAAATGGGATGTGGGATTAACCCAATAATTCTCCCCCTCACACATCACACCACTCGAATCATCTCCCCCTCACCACATGCGAAGCCAACATGTCTTAGATAATTTCCAGATGACTCTAATTTGGGTCAACTTCAGACCGGCCGATAAATTGTGAGGCAAATCAAAGCAACACCAAAACCAACCTTGGCTCTGATACTACTTGTTGGGCCTTTCGGGCCTCAAAAGTGACGTGCAACAGGTTCACGAGCCTCTCTTAATCCAAAGTTAGCTTAAGCTCGATTTGCCTCATAATTTGTCAGCCGGTCCGAATTTGATAGGTTCACGAGCATTTTTTAATCCAAAAGTTAGCTTAAGAATTAAGGCTAGCTTTTGGATTAAGAGAGGCCTTTCGAGCCCAACAAGTGGTATCAGAGTCAAGGTTGGTTTTGGTGTTGCCTAGATTTGCCTCATAATTTATTGGCCGGTCCGAATTTATGTCTGCCAATATGTCGGCCGACCCGAAGTTGGCCGAATTAGAGTCATCTGGAGCTTCACTAAGACATGTTAACTCCGCATGTGGTGAGGGGGAGATGATTCGGATAGTGTGATGTGTGAGAGAGAGAATTATTGGGTTAATCTCATATCCCATTTGGAGGGCTTTTGGATTAAGAGAAACCCGTGAACCTGTTGCAAGTCACTTTTGAAGCTCAAAGGGCCCAACAGATATCATTATTGGGTATTTTCCTATTAACCTATATATAAGTCACTAACTTCTGCAAAACTGATATGGGATTAACTAAATAAATAGTTTGTATAAGATTCTCAAATAACTAATTCCACATTAATTACTTATCAATTAAGATAAAAAATATCAATGGAGATGTGTTTATAATCTTATCAATTAACCACTTTTAACCACTTCAATTATACTTGAGTAAAGAAATGAATAATATCAAAACAAGTAGGCTTGTGAACCGCATATAGGAATTCCAATGATTTAATTTTTTAAAAAGTGTAGAATGTAAGATCCTCCAAATAATTACTCTCACTTTTAATACTTACTAAAGGAGGATATAATATATTTGTGAGAATGCATTTATAATTTTCAATATCAGTAAACTACTTTTGAATAAATGACCTAACCTACTAATTTGTATGTCTTGGATAGTATAAAGCATATTTGCATGGTCACAAGATAAATTATTGTGGTGGGAAAGGTTACATTTGATTGGTTACCCAAAGGCTATTAAATTTTTAGTGCAAGGTTCTATAGCTGGTTGGAGTATTGTTTACTCTAACCAAAAACCCTTCTCAACCTTTAGAAAGCTGTATACCTACATTAGGACATTGGGAGTAACCCTTGTAGATGCCAAAATTCATATTTTAATGTCACTAGGCTTTATAAAATGACACAAAACTAATCATTTGTGAACCCTTATCTTAAAAGCAGAGTTTATCTGCATCCCTGAAGTTGTCCTAGTTTGCAAGGGAATGGGCATAATAATTACATTTACTTGAAACCCAATACATATTAGTATTTACAGAGTAAACTGGACATTTACATCCATGAGACTAGGTGGTAAATTTAGATCTAAAAGGCTTCCCTTTTAGAATTTGATCAATTCCGCTGCAAATGAAGTAGTTTTACCGATTTTTTAAGGCAACCGTTTTGTATCACTCACGTCCACCTGTTTAATAGTCTTGGTACTCAATCCTCAACACCACCTTAGAAAAAATGAAGGTTGGAAGTTTTGGAGGATTAAACCCATGACCTCTCACAAAAAGAAGGTTCACATAAGATTTGAAGAAATTAAATCATAAGATAAGTATATATATATATACACACACACACAAATAATTCAGTTGTCTTAGGTTAAATTGAACAAGAGGGCCACGGTCAGTTTTTTTTTTAATTTGATTTAATCTCACACGCAGATGTAGAGGTGGTGGTTTTTTGTCGTTTGATTTAATCTAAACTTTCATTGTAATCGAAAGATCTAAATTAATTTAGGGGCAAATATTTTTTTCTTTTATATATATATAGAGAAAGAATATATGGTTATAGTCATATAAAGAGAGAGAAAGAATTTGACAAGAGTCACCATATTAATTATGGTTTGATTACATAAAAGCAACCTTAAATATATATAGAGAGAAAGGATATATGGTTATAGTCATATAAAGAGAGAGAAAGAATTTGACAAGAGTCACCATATTAATTAAGGTTTGATTACATAAAAGCAACCTTACATTCCCAACTTAACATGGTACTAGTCTTCACTTTCTTTTAGAATTGCCCATCTATTATTTTATTGAATTTTTTTATTAATATATTTATTACCAATTGATATGAGATATATAGAAAATTAAACAAGAGACTTAGTCCCTTGATATTTATTTAATTTGTTGGGGTGCACCATATGATTGCCTCTGCAAAAAAGTCACGCCAACAAGATTTGAGAACACTTTGTCCGTGAATAATAATTTCACTGCAATGGATCACCCATCAGGCCCAGCAACCTCGCTCAATACGGACTCCCAACAATTGGGCCCTCCTTGAAGAAACCATTGAATCTCTAAAAAACTAGGGGCTCTCATTGGAAGGGTCCGTCAGGGAGAGAGTTCCACAATTTCTTAAAAGTAATTAATATTTTTAAATTTAGAATAAAATTAAATGATGAAAAAAAAAATTAAATGTTTAATGAAAACAAACTCAAAACAAGAGTAGCATTTAATTTTTTTTTAAATTAATGTTAAAAATCAGGCCAGCCCTAAATAGGCTTGGCCTATGGACCATGCTGACACTTGAGTCATGCTGGTTGTTTGCTATTTTTTCCCTTTAGGGGTGAGCATTCTCTCAGTTCAGCTCTGAACTAACCACACGGAATTAAATAAATTATGTTTGGTGACAAAACTCTATAATCGAAGCCAAGCTCATCTACTTTCATAATTGAACTAAAGTAAATCATAGTATTTTTGTTTGGTTTAGTTCAGTAACCGAATCACCGGACAATTTGGAGGCATCAAAGCAACGTTGTGGTGTTGAATATCGAGCTGTGAGAAACCCGGAGAGATTGAGTGGGGAGGGCAATATTGAGTTTATCCCACATCGTATTTAGAATTGAGTAATGACTTGTATAAATGCTAATAAAAAAATTTTATTTTTTAAATTAATTTTTAAAAAAACTTATTTTATGAGCCACTAAACCCGTCGAGCAAAGCAGGGGATGGGGTGGCAGTGGAGAGTGTAGAAAGAGACTGGCGAAAGAGGAGGGTGGAAGTGAGTGGGTAGTGATGGTGGAGAGCATTGGGAGGCTTTTTATTTTGTGAATTTTGGCTATATGCAAGGGTTGTGTTTGAACCAAAATAATAATACCCTCTTCGGACGTGTTTTTTGCTTACCAAAAACTAAATCGATTTAAATTCGAAACTGATTCAAATTGTAATTTGGGTTTAGTTGGGTTCGATTTTGGGTTTTCACTTAAGTATCCTCAACCGTCGCCAAGATCTAGTTGCCCGCCACTTTAGTGATGGACATCAGGGATCCAGGATACCTCCATTTCTTATACAATGATTATTTATCTCATGTACAGGTTTCTTCTTTCCCCAGTTTGTTTTTAATCCGACAGGTCATTAACCACTCGATCGTCCCCAGTAGAATTGTCTTTTCGCAGAAGCAGATATTTCACCGGGCCTTGAAAAATTGGAATTTCAACCTAGAATCTATAATGCTCCAAGCTCCAGCAGTGGTCAAGGAACAGCTAAGAACCATTCCAAGGCACCCTAGTAGCCAATTTATGCACCAATGACGACTCCACCTCTCAGGCTTCTTCACCAGGATCCACATGAAACAGGGGTAAGATAGGGTAACAGGCAAGGATATGCCTCCGATCAAACCGGCCAAGCTTGGCAAGAATGGAAATGCTACTGCAACACAGAAGGTAACTGCGCAAAACAAGCTTCTGATAATGGACCTAAGCCAGATTGGACAGGGCCTGTCCTTCTTGCTCGTGTATGCCGATTCCCAGTTGTCTATAACTACCATGGCATATAGCTGGTACGAGCTTAGGCAGCTGATAACAACTAGCAAGCTTGTCAATCCTAGTATTGCTCTGGATGTGTCATGCCCATGCACTGTGTACAATGCAGTTAATATTCCATTTGAAGGTATCTGTCACATAAACGAGAACAGCTTAGTTCTAGCTCTGTTTGTTCATTTGGAAGAAACCAAATAAAAAAGTTCGCGAAAATATATTTGTGCTTACCGAATTTCCATAGACCCAATAGCCAGCAATAGCTGTAGGAAAAAGGCAGATGGAAATGAGAAAGTATGCAATCTTAATTCCTTTCCACATAGGTTTGTGAGAAGGATTTTTCGGTGTAGAAGGCATTGTTGCCTGCAACATTATTGAAGTGGGCATCAGTTTTATAATAAAAATAACAATCTTTGGTGTTTTCACTTGAATTGCCAAAATATACAGATGATGTTGACCTGTATTTCCAAAGTGAGGTTATGACCTCTGAAGGCAAATGCAACGATTCCCACCGCATTCAAGACATTGAAAACTTGGGCAACTTGTGATTTTTGCTTGGGGAGATCATAGGATACTCCAGATACTTGGCCCTTGCTCAGAGAGAATACCCACACCAGAGTGCAGTAGCCAATGGCGGATATGGCGCTCATCAAGGACACACCTGCCATGGAGTTGAGATTGGGAAGCTGGGCCAAGATAATGGCAAGGCATGCAAAGATCAGGTACCACTCTATGGTAATTATTGGCTTTGAATATTTGCAATGAGGGCCGCATACAATTTCATAGAACAGCTTCGTGCTTCCACCACCAATGACTATTAGGGCTGTGCACGTACCTGCTGATAAATACATACATGGGAACTTCACCAAGAACTTTGCTAACTTGTTACCTGAAATAAATTGCAAATCAAAATTTTTAAATACGTTTTCTTCAAAGTAAACCAATCTGTTCATTAAATTATCCAATCTCTTCACACTTCAATATAAATTTATAGTACGCATTATTTTCCCCTCTGCCATAAAATTGTAAAAATAATATTACTTTTTTCTCTGAAAAATCTCATGTATGATGCTTAATATCATATGTAATATATGATATTTAATATCATATATAATATATTTTCCAGGTTCATGTCTACCCGCAAATGATCGAGTATTGCTAGTTCTAAGCCTGGATAAAAAGGACGGGGATTGTAAAGAAGATCCTGTTATAAAAAATGCTATCATTTGCGACTACATAAGGGGAAGTTTACCCACCCACTATGTAAAGCAATCATAAAAAATACTCAACTTCCTTTTTTCTCTAGTTTAAGCTGTTAAGAATTGTGATAATGAAGGTCAAGCCCGTAAACAGATTTGTTCATACGAACCAAAAGTTGCCGTAGCAAGATGCATATATCTGCTATAACGAGTTCCAGAGGCCGATTCATGGAGCTGGGTCAGTAGCCAAAACGTGTAAAGTTGCCAAGAGAATGCAATACAAAAGCACAAGATCCCCGCTGCCCTGCAACAAAGATAATCAAATTTGTTAGCCGTTAATTATATTGACATGCTCAACATGCATGGTTGATCGCATGACAAATCATTTTGAACTTCAAAGGGCCATACCATCCAAGAACGACGAAGGCGACCGGCATTAAGAGAGCCTGAGCTCCAATGCCGGCGGAGACGGTGTGAAATGCAGAGTAGGCGGCGTTGCCATTCCTTGACTCAGTGATTGGCAGCCATTCATCTTGTGGGTCAAGCCGGATCAGATGGCCAACCGCCTCTAGATAGCACCTTAGGTTCACACTGGCCTGGGCAATAGGGTTGGCCAGTACTGGTGTTGCATTGAATCGCGGCGTCCATGGGCTTTTCGACTCCGGCGGCGATGGCTGCAGACTGTTAATTACCCCTGCCGGCGAGGTAACAGACTGTTGGATGGTAGACATGGTTGATACTATTGGTGGGGAAGATACTACTACTTCCATCTTCTCCTCGGCTATGAATCTATAGCTTTTGAAATCTTTGATGTATAAACTATCCAAATTGTCAATCCAAGATAGCATTGATGTTAGAGAGGTCTGAATATATACATATATATGGTGCAAGGTGGTGCATGCTTTGACGAGTGCAGGCTGATGAATGCTGAGTAGCGTTCGTAAGTAGTGAGGCTTCTTTTTTGCAGGTGGACGTACCTAAAACAACTTCCATATATCAAATTGAGTGCAAGAACATTTTGGTACCTTCTCCTGCTCACATTATTGAACACTGAATGCCTTATTGACGTGAAACTTGAAAGCCGTCTTGACTAAAGTTGGTGTGAAAATTAAAATGAAAACTTTTGATGGTCCAGTATATAAGCCACTTTGTAGGAAGGTCATAGAAAGGGTAGACAACTTCATGGATGGTGCCATTCAAAGTTGGTGACAAAATTATTACTGCAAAGAAGGATCCGCGAAATGAATGTTTGCGGCAGTCTCTTCATGGTTTTCCACTGCGCTTCTTCTTCTTATACGTTAATGTCTCCTTTGTTTTGGTTAGGACAGGAACTTTATAGAAAGTGAGATGCTTTAGTTTTGTGGACTACTTTCCCCAAAGAAGTCTGACTGGCCATCCACTTAACACCTTCTCTGGAAACAATGAATCCCCATCCAATTGGAAACATGGTCTTTTCTATAGCAGTTTGCACGTTTGGTCTGTTTCTTTCTCATGGTTTAATTGGCAAATAGAAGCCATAACTTTGTTGGAAGTTACCTGACCCTCTCCTTTAGCCCCGCGTTTGATCAAATTATTAATTAAGAAGCTGTTCAACTCCTTGAATGCTTAGGCAGAGAACTTGAACAAGTTCTTGAGTTGCATGCTTGATGCGCATGGATGAGCAAGTTGTAGATCAACCTTTCCATTTCAACTCCTCCGTGTCCCATGTCTCAATCAGTTATCTTCAAATACGAATGGCAATCCTTTGAGCTTGTTGGTATTTTAGGAAAATGTTTGAAAGTACTAATAATTGATTCTCTCGTTAACTAAAGGCTACAACTATTCATTGAATAGTCATTAGCTAAATGATGTTACCATTTATTTATTATTCATCACATCTTCACTCTAAATATCAAGCATAACTTAGAACGAGATACTTAATTTGAGAAGTTTGTATTTTTTAAATCTGATACTCTGATGTGATGTCCTATTAGTAACTCTAATGATCCTATGGTTTAACCTGTGGACGATATATGTGATTTCAGTTACAGTGGAGGATATTATTGTTGGGCTATTTGAGCCTCAAAAAGAGATTTGTCATAGGTGTCACATGTTTCTCTTAATCAAAAAATTAGTTTAAGGAATAAAGTTTTCTCATTAGTCTATATACAAGTTATTAATATCAACATCATCTACGACCAATGTGGATAAACCTATCAATCACCCCTTTACACATCAAGTAGAGGAGTATACCTGAAACACCATCGTCTTGCAATCTTCCATTAAATCATTAGGCAAACCTATGAAAGAGACTTCAACAATTGGTATAGGCAAAACATTAAAGTCAACAAAGCCCACCCAACTATGATACTATTGTTGGGCATCGAAAATGGACTTATAATAAGTGTTATAGGTTTCCCTTTTACATATCAGGCGGAGGGGTATGGCCAAAACACCATCGTCTTGCAATCTTCCCTTGAACCATAAGGCAAATCACATGAATGAGACTTCAACAATCAGTATAGGCAAACACTAACGTCAATAAAGCTCACCTGGCGCTAACATTTAAAAATGACTTCAAGTAAGTGTCACATGTCTTTCTTAATCCAAAAACTACTTTATAGACTAAAATTTTTTATGTAAAAATTATAACATAAGTGTCGTATCAAATCAAGTAATAAAAGTGATAAAAAAGTATCGTCCAACGAGGAATTAATACTAAAAATTCTCAATTACCAAAACTAATTTAATTAAATATATTTAAATAGAAATTAATTCAAAGAGTAATTAAATTACAAATTAAGACTAAACTAATCACATTCAATATTCAAGTCAAATATTAATTCCAAGACAACAAACCTAGGATTATCAATTTTACCTAGTGCTCTATATGATTAAAGTTATAACTTTTACATATGAATCGTACAATTGTATTATTAACTATGAGAATTTATTATTCATGATAATCTCTTGATTAACAATAAACTTATCACATGCACCAAACTTTTATAATTCTATGAAATTATATATGCAAAAGGACATTTTAATTTTTACCATTAATAGTATCCCTTGACACATGAATATATCTCTTTATCTTACACGTAAATCACCCAAAATATATAAACAAAAGTTGTTCTATCCGATGATAATCTTTCCATCTCTATACAAGTTAAAATCTCTAAATCTAACAATAGATGGTCAGTCTAATGATAACATTAAAAACAAAATAAAATAGATGATCTAAAAAACACAATCACAAAAATAAAAAGTGATAAGCTTTATTAATCGAAGAACTATGAGTCATTAAAAATTCTAAAAAAGAATTTACTCCATAAAATATTAAACTAAACTCAAGAAATTCATATGTGATATCAAATACATCATTTAATTATAAAAAATAAATAACTCTAAGTAATGAAAGACTCTTTGTGGGGAAGTATTTTCTTCTAATCCAAATTCTTCATTGTTCCTTCTCGTCTTTTGTGTTGTCGCCCAGTCATCCAAAAATTCCTCTTTTCTAAAACCTTAATCTAGTTTATAAATCATCCAACCAACATTACAAGTGGGGCCCACCAAAATTTTTAAAAATAGCGAAAAAGTTGTTTTCTTGCCACTAGCACTTGACGCCCTTAATCCCCACGCTCAAGCACTGGGCCTCGACCAAAGGTTTTTTCTTCACCATGGGGTCAGTGCTCGAACAATGGGGTTTCAGTTAAGGCATCAAATCGTGCTTTTTCAACCCGAAATCGTTCTTGATCTTCTTCTAATTCTTATGCCCCACTAAAACAACATTAATTAGTACTTTTTACACAATAATCAAAATGATTTCACCCGTTATTAATAATACCTATTAAACTCATAAACTAATAAAACTTTAAATGATTCCAAACATGACAAAAAATCAATATGAAATAAAAAGAATAATAACTTTTTTATAAAGTTATCACACCCCCAAACTTGAATATTTACTAGTCTCGAGCAAAACCTAAATTAGACTTGGCTCACTTCTCCATTCCACACAAACCATCCGACAAATTAATTTACAACTTCTCATCAGTGCACGGATATTATTCCTTGAAATCAAATAATAACATTTCAAAATTCATAAGATATCGAATTACAAAATAAAGGTGCAAACAGTCCCTAATACGAAAATAAATAAAACTCTCTAACTTAACTTTCAAATCAGTTTAGAATCATCTTATACAATTATCTAATACAATTATACCAAATTCTCTATAAGTTCAAGTATTAATTTCCTCTTCACTATTATAAGTACCTTGCCAATGAAGATCAATAGGATTTTATGGGTTATAATGGAGCTAGGATAAAAGCTAAAAATTGACACCAAGATCGAAAACAATAAACCCTAGTTCAAGACTCTTTCTATGCTTGAAACAAATTAATTCAAATCTTTGTCACCAATAATTTCTTCTAATCATTTGCATTCTGCTTCAAAAAACACACTTAATTGAAAGAATAAACATGAAACACCATTTTTCTTTTTCTTTTTTTTTTCTTTTTCTATTGTTCTTTATAACTCCTCGTTCATATTCTTTTCACTAATACAATTTCAGGACTTTCATAATTTTTTTTCTTTTCTTTCAAATGAATTTCATACCTAAAAATATATCTCTCATTTAGAAATCAATTTATTCCAACCTTGGAAAAAGTCAATCACTAAAGTTTTAGGTTAGGACAATTAACAAATAAGGAAAAATAAAATGAAATGACAGCTAAGTCTGTTAATAGGTTAACTTGAAGGCTCAAAATTGGATTAAATAAGGATAAATAAAGGGTAGCTTGAAATGACCTGGTTAACAAACTCACCTACATCACTTCTATCATAACAAGTCAATTATTATTTCATATTAAGAAAATCTTTACTAGAATTTTAAATCACTTTTTTCAATTGTATTAACAATAACATAAATGTCATCTAAACATCATTAAAATCAAATTCAAGAGTTATATAAAATATTAAATATAGAAAAAAACATTCACAACCCAACTTGCAATATAAACACCCATAAAATCTCTTCATAAAATATCATCAAAAAAAGAAAAATAATGAGCACTTGTATCATCGGACAAATTAATAAGTTGGATAAGTCATGTAAAATAAAAAAGAACACTAATGAAACAAACCTAAGAAAATAACAACTACTTAAAAGATAGATAAGGTGAACCCCCCCCCACCCACCCAAAACTTAAAGAACATAATATCCCATTGCTAAAAAAATAGATTCAAAATAACAAAGTAAAGTGACTTTCATGTGAAAACAAAATAATTGGAGGGGATAAAATACGCATTCAACGAGGCGACTAGGGTCATGTCCTCCAACCAGAAGAAGAGATGGCTCTGGAAGAGGGCATAAAAAAATAATCTGGATCATTGTCGAATGTGGACGAAGAAGTGCCAATGTTTGTCCCAAACTGAGCTTGCACCTACGGTGACCATCCACCTAGAAGACCACCGTCCATTTCTTCCTCCTTCATAGGAATAGGGTTTACTTGGATATGAGAGGTCGGAACATGAAAGAAATCTAGATGAAGTTTCGAATAAACTGGGATCTCCTCCTGTGGCATGCCCAAAATTAATGAGAGTCGGGATATTTGAGAGTGCATTTGAAGCTGTCATTCATATTGATAGCGCATAAACTCGGCATGACACTCCTGCTCTCCCTGAATGACATCCAAGTAGTCCTCCACAGTGATGTGAGCACCTCGACGCACTAGTTGTGGGTGAACGGGTAGGGCGACATCGGGGTGGCCATGAGGTGGTGAAGTTTGCCTAAAAACTCACTCCAATAGTTGCACACGTTGTTGAGCATTTTGTTGATAAGTGTACTGGGTTTTACTCACCCGTTCTATTTGTAACAAAGGCCACATGTGATATTCCCTTAGATCAATCACTACTCCCATCTGGTGACATAACATGGTAATCAAAGAGGGGAACCACAAGCCAGTAGCAGCAGTGCTAGTGGATATTTTCACAATCTTGGCCCAAATGAGGTAGCCAATATCCATGCTCATGGTACTCACAATAGCATATACTAGCTTGGCCTGTTCCAGAGTAACATGAATTGTGTGTTTCTTGGGGGTCCAATCTACTAACCATGATGTTATATCAAGTTTTGGCTTCAGCTATGAGACAACTAACTTTGAACTGCTAATAATTGCCAGTCCATGTCATCTTCCATGGAGCATCACCATAACACATATTGCTTGTTAATTCATCCACATCTATATCATCTTTATCATCGTAAGATGTTCATTGATCTTTGGGAATGTTGGGACTAGCATAGTAAGCATTAATAGTTTTCGCATCAAAAGATACCCTCTAACCCCGCACAAAACATTTGTTCTATCTAGCATTGATCATATTGGTATAAAACTCTTTGACAATTGTAGGAATTACAAGCGGGGGAAGCTCCACAAACTTTTCCCAGTCACGATCATAAACTGCTTGCTGCATCGAATTATCCCACCCTTCATTGAGCTTAATCCTTTTCTCTTTGATGATGTCCTTCCTAGTAAGTTCATTATTGAATCAAAGTCAAACTTCATTGGACCCAAACTTAAATTAATCATATATAGGGACTGAAAATGACTCCACATGTAAAGACGATGTTTTTCCTTTCTTAATCATCTCGTCCTACACAGAATGAATAACACAATGAATACACGAGTGTACCATAACACCAAATAAATCATAAAAATTGGCTCAAAGGTGACAATCCACAAAAGCAAGCAAATGGATAGAAGTTACTTGGATCATTAATAACCCCACAAACACACCCATGTACAATTATATGAAATAAAAGAACAAGTGGTACTAATTCAACAACTAAAAATGAATGGAGATAATTAAAATTAAGTGAGACATGACAAACATAATAAACCCAACTCAAGTTCAATGGTTCATGATAAAGATGTGCGAAATCACATACAACACACAATTTGTAAATCACTTGTAAAACATATACTTACACCTAGAATTAAATAATAAGATCGCACAATCGCTGTAATGGCAAAAATGTACACCAAGCCACAATGCAAACAATAAAATTAGGATAAACTAATTAAGGTTGAAGATGCTAATCCAAACAAGACGTGAATTAATAATAACTATTTGGAAATATGTCAACCTAGTTAGCCAAATTAACACAATCCCTAATCATCCAAATTCACATAATAGCATGGGACAAACAATTTAACCAATTAAGAAGGTCAATAGGTACTCAATCAACATTCTGATCAACCAAATTATGCAATTGGAGTGAAAAATTTGTCACTATGATAAGCATAAAGAAATCAAACAAGTAGCATCTAAATTGACACAAAAATGGTTACAATTAAGGGAGTGCAAGACATAAACATTATCTTAAACACAAATTAAATCAAAGTCCCACATGAATTAAACATGAAATTGTAAATATGAGGGGAAGATTAAAGAAAAATGAAAATGTTGGGGTGAAAGAGGAAGAAGAAGAAGAAGAAAGAAGAGGAAAAGAGATGGGGGTTGCCGGAGTCTCACCGGAGTGCCACCAGAGTGCTGCCGGGTGATCACCGGAGTCAGTGCCAGATCGCTACCCTAGTGCCACATAGCACTGCCAGAGTGAGGGGGAGAGATGTGAAGAGGGGTGGGGCGACCCTTTTTTTTTAAGTCAGGCGAGTGTTCGAGTGCTCAGCTCCTTGTTAAGCATGTCTTCTCTTCTTCTTTTTTTAATGAATAGTAATAATAAGCAACTCAAGTGTAAAACCCCATTTTTGGGTTACAATTTTACCCGATTTTAGTTTTGCCCTATTTAGGCCTATATCAGGTTGGTTCGAACGAGCTCGAACCAGACTAATTTTCAGATTATAAGTATGGGCGTAGATGACCATATGAACATGTTATAGTGGTTGATTATGTAAGACATGTAGATAATAAGATCACGAATTATCAGTGTATACTGAGGTATACAGATTTTTTTATATATGCAAGATAAGATTTTAAGCATAGATTTAGGTCATTTCAGCGTTTAGTATCCGTTTGGGATTTTATGGGCACATTATTTGCATGCAGCATAAGAATTTCAGATCATTCGATTGTGCCCTTATGGGCCCATCTTGATTGAGTTTAGGGTTTTGAGGCCCATTTAACCTTATTTCCTCGATTCTTGCCTATAGAGTCAATTTCAGGACTCAAGTGAGTTATCAGATCAGACGGTCTCGATCTGAACTTTTCGTCCATTTCTATAGTGCATATACTTATAAGTGGGTCCCATTATGCCACGAGTTGTCGGATGACCAGATCATACCGCGTGGCAAGATCTGAGCTGTCCACTCCGCATTATCATCACCATTTGATTTCCGGTGGCTTCCCCACGATTTTACATGATTTTTACCTCAACGCCATCACCACTTCGACTCGCCGCCGGTGAGCCTCCACTTCGCCCCCGGCCATCGGATCGGTACGACCGTGATCACCTCACGGCTGGCTATCCGTCCGTACCCACGATCACCACGGGTACCACCGCAGTCGCCATCGGCGAGGATGTTTTCTCAGTCGGTTTTCCGCCGCTGTGGCCACCCTTTCGAGTTATTTTTCGGTGACGGCGAACCACCATTGGCCGATCCGACCACCCCAATAGCATCCACTTATTTAAATCTACATTTTGAGACCACCCACGACCACAGCCGTAACCGCGATCGCCGTACTCAACGGCGATCCGCCGCCTTTGTTGCTATTTTCCGCCTAGCCCGTGGTAGGACTCTGCCGATTGTCACCACCAGCACTTCCTTCATCCTTCCCTCTTTCGATCGTGACCAACGGCGCCACCAGCCGTACTGTCGTGGCCATTTTCCGGCGATGGGGACTGCCGCCCCTGTTCAGCCCGTTTACCCAGTTGGCAGTCCGTTTGCCAGCGACCACGTCACCAGCTGTGATCGCATCCGCCTGGTCATGTCCGAGTCTGCTAGCCATATCCATGTCCGACCCGTCTGTTTTGCCAGGTCTGCCCAGCAAACCCAACCCATTTTCCGACATGATTTAGCATATTCAGTCAGATCTTAGTTGGTTCAGGCCGTTCGACTTGGTCTCGTTCAGCTTAATTCGGTCTAGTTCAGCTTGGTTCGATTTGAGTTGGCCGTTTCACAACCGTTTTTGGCAATTTGAAAACTTTTATATTAGTTTAGATGCATATTCACATGATTTAGCATATTTTGATGTTATGATTACTTTTGTTTATTTATTATTTTAATATTTATTTATTTATTATTATTATTCATTCCTTATTGTGTGTAATTATTGATTATAATGCATGTTTATACAATTAATTATTATTATTAATGGTATATTTACTTATTAATATTAATCTTATTTATGTTTATTAAATTATATATATATATATATATATATTTATTCGCTTATTTGCTCGTATGTTATTATTTAAGTATATTTAATTACGTATTTTGTAATGATGACTATGATATTAGTATTATTATCATGTTTAATTAAAATTAAATATTTGTTTCTTTATTTCTTTATTCATTTATTTATTAAATGATTATGTACTTATTTATTTAATTGTTATATGATTACTAACATGTGTATATATAATATTACTCGTGTTTAGTTATTTACATATAAAGTATATGATATTATTATTTTATAATTAGAATATTAATTATTTTTATGTATTTATTATCTATCTATTTATTCATGATTGTATGTATGTATTTATTTATTATTTGATATTAATTATTCTTTTTATTATATCTCGATTTATGTGTTATGTGTTATGTGTTATTTATTTAGTATAGTCTTTTTATTAGGATGTATTAATGATATGAGCACACACTACGAATATGCATTATATAGAAACATTAGTATTTTACTTAAATGTGGGTTCCAATGTAGGTTTCGGAATCCGAGCTCGCTGTATATGTAAAGATACGTTTGGAGCTTAGACCACAGGTCCGTAGGACTCTCTTTTTCTGCTTGACTCCTTGCGTGTAAGATTTAATTGTGTTTTAAACGTAAGACGTCATCGGCGGTGTTTTATCGGATCCCTCCGATGTCGGGCCATTTAGCTGCATTTTTACACTTGTTTAATAAAATTACAAGGATGAAATCCCTTGTTCGTTTTCGAACTTTAGCTCCAAAAATTTATTATATAAGCCTCATCCTTAAGCCTATTATATAAGTATGCGCAGTTTTACGAATTTTATGAATAAGACAATGAGTGGTACGGAGATATGTATGGACCATACTAGTACTCCTTCAAACCATGAGGTAGTGCGGGTGTATGATAGTATTGCGTACTGCAGTGCATTTCCAGAATATGTGACACTAACTTAATTGTTCCTTTTGTCATTCGAGTACATTGGCGGGTGATATGGTAGGTATGAGGGCGTAAGCGCTGTTTGTATGTATGATTATGATTATGAGCCGTGCATGCGAGCCGACATTGGTTAAGTATGTTTGCTTACTGCCCGGTGTGAGGCACTTCTTGAACTTTCGTATGTTTTCGTGGGTAATGAATTACCCATTTGCTAGTTTGCATTAGTTATTTTTGGACCAGTAACATTCGTTATTGACGTTTTTAATCCTGAGTCGACTTTGGTGTGAGGACAGATAGATATTACACGCACTTGAGCTCAACATAACATTTACTTTCTTGCATTTATTTATATTTGAAGTGTTTTGATGCTTATTTTATAATGTCTTCCATTCTCATGACACTAAGATGGTTGTTTCGATCTGTTTTATCGATCGAGTCGTACTGACCGACAACTTTCAACATGATTTGACTCGATCACAACATTTCTGATTTGGTTTTTACGTGAACCGAAATCAGTTGTTACATCAAGAATCTCTAAACAAAAATTAAAATTGGACAAACACAAACAAAAACTATAAACTCCCAAAATAAAAACTAAACAACCTATCTTACGACAAATAAACTAAAAACATGGGTTACCTTCCATGAAGTGCTAAATTTATCATCATTAGCCTGACTATTCTAAAGTACTATATGTGGGGAGAAAGTGATGGAGGTTTGATGTACGGGAACATCATCTTCAAGATAAGGCTTAAGTCTTTACCCTTTAACTTTATAACTTGTACTTGTCTTCAAGATAAGGCTTAAGTCTTTACCCTTTAACTTTATAACTTGTACTTGAACCTTATTTATAAATTTCAATGGCTCTATGGGGAGACACTTATTGGACGATGAAAGGGCTGGACCATCACAATTTTATTTTCCCTAGATAGAATTTAAACCAAAAGTTAAATAATAATACATTTTGCTCAAGTTGAAAAGTATGGTGTGAAATGTTCTAGTCATTCCACTTCTTGGTCGTTTCCTTATATAGCTTGGCACTTTCATATGCCTCCATTTGGAACTCAACCAATTCATTCAACTGAAGATGCCTCTTTTCCCCACAAGCCTTTCTATCAAAAACCAACAACCCATTTGGCTACATTGTGTTCGAGCACCCCTGGGAGGTGGAAAGCTTTTCCACAAACCAACCGATAAGGCGACATTCCAAGAGGTGTTTTATAAGCCATCATATATGCCCATAAAGCATCATCAAAATGTATAAACCAATCCTTCCAAGATGGGCAAACAATCTTTTGCAAAATTCTCTTAATTTCCCTATTGGAAATTTTAACTTACCCATTTGTACAGGGGTAATAGGTTGCGGCTACTTTATGATTAATCGTATATTTCTTTGATAAAACATCAAATTGGCAATTGCAAAAATGTACACGCTCATTACTAATAAAAGCCCTAGGAATGCCCAAACGGGTAAAGATATGTTTTTTCAAGACTGTTAACTCCACATCAGCATTATTAGTTGGAAAAGCAGCCACTTCCACCCATTTTGACTTATAATCGACTCCTAACAAGATATATAGGTTCTGATGAGATAGAATACACGGTCCCTTGAAATCAATTCCCCATACGTCAAAAAACTCAACTTCTAAAATGTTAGTAAATGACATTTCTTGACAACATGAGATATTTCCCACTTTTTTACAATGATCACACTGCGAAATAAAAGGATGTGAGTCTTTAAATAAAGTGGGCTAATAAAATCCCGATTGAAGGATTTTCATCGCGGTCTGCACTCCACCATAATCGGAGGCATGATAATGATGGAGAATGCTATCTATCTCTTCATCTGGCACACACCACTAAATAACTTAGTCACTACAACGTTTGAACATGAAGGATTCATCCAACAAATAAACATGCACATCATGGAGGAACCGCTTCTTTTAATGAGACGTCAAATTGGGAGGTAGTACTTGACAAGGAAGAAAATTCACATAATCAGCAAACTATGAATAGGAGTATGTGATACCTCCAAGAGTTATTCATCCGGAAAACAATCATTAATCTGGAGAAAGATGATCAGTTATTTTATTTTATAACCCTTTTCGGTCTTTGATTAAATCAAACTCTTACAGTAGGAGCACCCATCAAATTAACCTTGCCTTGACATCTTTTCTCTTAAATAGATATTTGAAAGCTGAATGATCTATATAAACAATTAGATTAATACAAATGAGATGAGACTAAAACTTCTCAAAGGCGTAAACAATGGCCAATAACTCTTTTTAAGTAGTAGTTTAATTCAATTGATTTTCATTGAGTGTCTTGCTTGCATAATAAACTGTGTGAAAAAAGTTTATCTTTTTGTTGCCCCAAAATAGCACCAACAGCAAAATCACTGGTATCACACATTAGCTCAAATGGTAAATTCCAATTAAGGCAAACAACTATTGGAGCAAAAATTAATTGGGCTTTCAAGGCTTCAAAAGCTACTGAACACTCAACATCAATATTAAAAACATCTTTTTTTCTAACAAATAACAGAGTGGTTTAGCAATCTTAAAAAAATCCTTAATAAAATGGCGATAAAACCCTACTGAGAAAACTTCTTACTCTTTTAATTGATGTTGGAGTTGGCAGTTTTTCTATTATTTACTTTGTCTACTTCCAAGCCCTTGCCAGATACTCTCTGACCCAAAATAATTCCTTCTTGTACCATAAAATGATATTTCTCACAATTGACAACCAAGTTGGTGTCTTCACACCAGTGGAGAACCCCAATCAAGAACCTACAAATAGTTATCATAAGTATCACAAAAAAATAGAGAAATTGTTCATAAATACCTACAATTAATATTCTACTATATCTAAAAAAATGGCCATCAAGCATCACTGAAAAGTAATTAGAGCATTGCAAAGGCCAAATGGCTTCTTGCGAAATGCAAATGTATTGTACGAGCAAATGAAAGTTGTTTTCTCTATGTCCTCCAGGAGGATCGCAATTTGATTGTAACTGTAACACCCCGATTTCGGTTCATTTAAGAACCGGATCAGAAATGTTACGATCGAGTCGAGACATGTTTAATATTATTAGTCAGTGAGACTCGATCTGTAAAATAGATCGAAATAACCCTCTTGGTGTCATGAGAATGGAAGACATTGTTAAATAAACAACAAAATACATTAAATATAAATAAATGCAAAAAAGAAAGTCTTATGTTGAGCTCAAGTGTGTGTAGCATTTATCTGTCCTTCCGCCGAAGTCGATACAGGATTTGCGAGACCTACATATATTATAAGAAAACCGTCAGTAACGAATGTTACTGGTCCGAAAAATAACTAATACAATCTGGCAAATGGGTATTCCATTACCCACGAAAACATATGAAACTTCAAGAATGCCTCACACAGGGCAGTAAGCAAACATACTTAAACAAATGCCGGCTCGCATGCACGGCTCATAATCATAATCATACATACATACAGCGCTTACGCCCTCACACCTTCCATATCACCCGCCACTGTACTCAAATGGCAAAAGGAACA
>JAVDBV010085100.1:0-10599 GCA_032619315.1 Piper longum | reverse complement strand
CGTAACCACACCAATATATATATATATATATATTGGTGTGGTTACGTATGATAGCTTTGAATAACCCATCTTGTCTCTCGTCCCTCGGATGAGCAGATTGCTAAGCAAGTGCTTCAATTGTCTTCTAAATCTCAAGCTTATTGATAGAAGGATATATCCTATTCTATGAACCGGAGATTTGAATCATGTGGTTACTGATAGAAGGATATATCCTATTCTATGGACAGGAGAATTGATTTATTTACCAAGAGAAATATTAGAAAAAATTATGATTTAAATTGGGAAGATTCAATGGTATTTTACATAACTATTATGATTCAACGATATTTTTTCACTCAATATTTTAAATACACTTATATTTTGGATTAGGTTTGAATAGGACTGGGTTTCTTTTAAGTTATCTGATATTATGCAACTGTATACTGTGCTAAGATATCTCAAGCTTAGGTGTTAATATCCCTCGAAATACTAACATCTCGTAATAACTCAATTGCACGGTAGGGTTTAAGTATAATTGATGTTTTTAATATACCAACATCATACTGATGATTTTAGGGCATGATTTATTAACATGTTCAGCTTATTTCTCGATATAAAAATTCACGTATGAATGCGGTTATCAGATTATATCAGTTTTGTATTATTTACTTTTTCCTTTCTGCATTGAGGATTGTTTATACATTGTACGCATTCATCATACAGGGTCGTGTAATTATACATATCGATAAGCCGCTCGGAGTTCAGGTCCGTTAGGACTCTCTTCTACTCCATCCTATGTTTGGCTTGCGTGTTTTAATTTACATTGTAAAACTTAATTAGTAGCATCTTATTAGATTTCTCCACTATAGGTCAATTAATCGATCTTCTAGAACAAAACTTGAAAGATGATATCCTTTATTAAGATTTTGAAAGTTGATATCTCGGGGGGGGGGAAGGGGTGGTATTTTTGTAATTAAAAGTTGACTCGAGTCTGACTCGAATAAAAAATAATAATTAATTTCAAATAATTTTAAAAAAATCTAAAAAAATATTAAAAAGTATCATAAACTATAATAACACAATAATATCAAAATAACATTAATATCAAATTTTTTTATATAACCGATTCAGACCGATTCCGATTCTGATTCTGATTTCGATTATGATTCAGACCGATTCCTGAACCGATTCAAGAAAACCAATTCTTGGCCAATTTAGGCCGATTTCGATTCCGATTCCGACTCCTTAGAAAACCGATTCCGATTCATGCAACCATGCTCATGACATCACCGAGGGGCTAAATTGATATCAACTTATGGTGTTTGGTTGACGGTTATATATATGTCATCAATTTACATATATATTTCGGCATATATATGCCTCCATCAAGTATATCTGAACTGTATAATGCTACATTGATTATAAGTTAGGCCCTATTGATCATATTATCTACATATTACTATGAGATATTATGTAATTCATGTATACGATTACGAGTGATTATGATTATGATTAGGCCACATTTACCTCTTTCTTACGATCCGTATATTGTACAAAAATTTCATTTCAGTTTCTCGTGGATAACTATCTTGTCCATTTGTAAATATTGAAATTTTTTCCCATTAATTATTTAGGGCTCAACGGCACTCGTTGCTGATACGTTTTCTTATATTATGTAGGTGACCAAACATGTTGGCAAGTGTAGCTGGGTAGGTTACGAGGAGCCCGGTGGATGTTGGGCTAACTTTTGGTGGTGTTTGTGTTGTGTCTGGATTTTTGAGTGTGCGCATGGGCTTAATTGGGCTTATACCATGTGGACACAAGAACTCAAGAGAGGACTCCCAAGCTATCAGCTCAGTGGTACAGGGACTTTCTTGCTGCGTCTTCATTAGCCAGGTCTGTTAAAAAGAACAGTGCCAATCTTAGAATTTAACCATTTTAATTTAAGCAATATTTTCGCATATAGATCTTGTCCAATGAATAATGTGTATAATTTCATTAATGGTGTAATACCCATTTTTTATTATGTACGTATTATTAATTGGGCTTCGAGATACAATCAAAAGTTGTTCGTGACCAATGAAGTTACTAAGAAGAGGTGGCATTGTTTCTGTGAGATGGATAGAAGAAATTTATTTATTTATCATCTTAAATTTTACAAAATGAAATTAGGACAACATATAAATATATCAATTTTGTTTTGGTGGCACAATGGCCTTAAGGTTGATTAGCGAGTTAAGAGAAGGATAATTGCATAATTGGGCCTGAGCGCATAGTGACGATTAATAAAATCGTTTGACCCAGTAGATAATTATTATTTACTCTCACGTGTGCATCTTGTGATCGCATAACAATCTTCAAAATTTTATGATTTTATCCATACTTAGTTGACAAAAAAATTTTAAAAAAAGCAAATCCCATCGTAATCTTAATTAATTGATTTATCCTAAATGACCACACGTCTCAATGGGAAAAAATAATAATAGGGGATAGTTGATGAATAAACTAATATTTTATTCAGGTTCCCTACCTTATCACGAATTTTTTAATGCATTTTTTTTAAAAAAATAACTTCAATGCAACTAAAAGATTTTTAAAAAAAAGGAGCCAAGATTCAGGGATATATTTTTTTTTAGTTTTTAATGGAAGCGGGCCTTGTTTCCCTTCATGAACAGAATACACAATTATTTGATAGATGACACATTGAAATCCAACCCTCCAATATTATTTGATTAGATAATAGATAGTAAATATTATTGCTTTTAAAATTAACCATTTAAAAAATATGACTTAGATCTGCTAAAAACTTGTTACAATGAGGGTCTAACTTATAAAAGTGAATATTTTTCGGTAAAAATGGATATAGAATGCAAAAGAAAAGTTTCGAAAGTTTATCATTACTTGAAATTTAAAAATATTTTCAAATATCTGATGTATTGATAACAAGCTAACATTGCTTTGGGAAAAAAACTATTTTTGACATTACAAATCAAAATTAGCTAATAATTTCAACTTGATTATGGAGAAAAAAGGATGGCTTTAATTAATTAGTTTTTTACATATCATGTGTTATGTGAAGGATCCTCTGCTATAACGATCGTATGGGCAATAAAACATATTTTAACAATGTGTATTTGTATTTTCTAATTATATGTGACCCAGAAAACCATTGTTCATAGCAAACAAGCTACAGCATTGTCCACCTCTTCCCGTTTGTCTACTACATTGAATTGACGTGCCTCCTTCACAAGCTGGGCAGTTTGGTTCACGGCTTGCAGCATATATATAGAGTAAAGCAGTGGACGTGTGGAATACATGAAAAGCTTGTCGTTCTTGTTCATTTTCTTCCTTCATGGCACTATTTCCAGGGTCTGCCGACGACGTAGAACGCAGCCAATTCCCTCGGGAGTTGCTCTTGGAACTGCAGCCTCAGGTGTGAAGGAAGATGAGTTTAGCTTTGGCTTTACTTTTTTAAAAACGAGGAGATGAATTATCCAAAAAGTTTGATCCCGCTTGATGTGAATCATGCGATTAAGGACATATCTTACACTATTAAAAAAATTTACGATTAAATTGTGGGAAGATTCAATGATATTTTACATAATTTTTACGATTCAACGATATTTTTTCACTCAATATTTCAAACACTCTTATAAATAAGACCGGGTTTTTTTAAGTTAAAACCCAAATTAAAGTAATTTTTAAATATTTTTATGTACAAATATTTTTTTTAAAAAGTATGAACTTGCTGGGCGGCTGCGTCATCACCCACCGCTAAATCTGGCCGGGGCCTGATTCGAATGGGGCAGCGGCCTAATGCAGATTTGGAGCCGCCCGACCAAATTCAGGCCGGGGAGGCCAATGTATGTAGTGGCTGAATTGGCCAGATTCAGTCAAAGGTAGGCTATTTTTTGTCATAATTAGTGGCACCAACAACCCATTATTTTTTTTATAATTTATTTTTCAAAAAACTGTGCTTGTAAAATTTTTTTTGGTTCAATTTTTAATTTAAAAGAAAAAATCAAGTCTTATTCAAACTCAATCCAAAATGTGAGGATATTTTAGATATTTAATATAAAATATAATTAAATCATAAATATTATATTATATATCATTGAATCATAAATAATATATCTTCCTAATACTTAGTTAGATAATTTCACTGGGAAACATCACCTTACAATATTCTGTCCAAGCCTTAAATGTACAGACATTGCCTCTTTTAACGAAAAGTATGTATTTTTGGGCTCCGGGTAAAATATTTTTTTTAATATAAAGGAATCTTGCGTTGTCAACTAATTAGATGTCCATTTAATTTTTTTACTATGTTTGATTGGCATAAAAAAGATATAAAATGACTAAAATTTTGTTAATTATAAGTTACGAATAGTTAGTCAAGATGTAAGTGTGAGATAAAAATTTCTTTATAAAATTATTTCCCCTATTTTAAGTATTTAATAACAAATTTTGTTCCGATGAAATTTTTATGGATGACCACTTAATTAAAATGTTACTTGCATCTTATTATAAAAATAATTTAAAAATAAAATATTTTTACAGTGGAAGATCAACGTTTTCATTTATAGATTTTATAATTTTTTTATTTTTTTCACACAAACCAAACTAAGCTTGATAGAAAAAGCTCGGATGGGCATGAATTTTATCTCAATTGATTGCTTTCACAATAAAATCAATAACTCAAAACATAAACTAGGGTAATTCATAAAGATAAAACTTGTTCTTCTTTGGCTTCTATAAGATACACAAAACTAAAAGTGTTAAGGACATGACAATGTTTCTTTGAGAAGCAATATTATTGTGAACTCATGAGTATTTTTTTGTGTGTGATAATTACCTTTTTGTATTTTGTTTAATAGTAGGATCCAACGTTGGGGGATGGGTCGAGGAAACAACACATATTTGCGCACGTAAAAAGCTTTAAATTTAGTTTTATATTTAATATTTGTTGGAACAAGATCTAATATTTTAAGAAAATACACTTATAATTTTTAATTTAGTTAAATATTTTTTTAAAAAAATAATTAAATAATTTACAATAATTAGGCCAAGACGTTGCAGTATCGGATCCAAATTCGAATAAGTAGCCGACTTATTCAGCTCGACCTTTAATATTATATTTATTTAGTATTCAAACCCCAAAACCACGATGATAAAAGATGTAAATAACATAAGTTTTACTATGAAATGTAAGAAAAAAATATTATTTATAATATTTTAAAAATATATTTTTATAAAATAATCTGATAACATCAAACCTGTATTCCAGGTTCATGAATGATATTAACTTGCACCATTGCAGATTGAAGGAGCCTACCTAGCAGATAACAAAAGCCTCAGCAAATGGGATGTCTTTACACACATTCAAGGTAAGGATTTGATAAGTAGATATCTACATGGGGAGTTGGCACATATTTTTTCAATTATTGAATGAACCTTGACTTCTTGCTTCATTGTAACAATATCAGGAAACACAGAAGATGGGCAAACAGGAGATGCTGCTGATGACCATTACCATCTATACCAGGAAAGTTATTCCCACCATTACATTGTAATTCTTCAATCATGGTCTTAAGTATTTCTAGTTTTGATAGTGGTAATCCTCATATTCTAACCTGGACAAGTATTGCCGAACCTTGTTGAGTTTTTGTGTATTTTTTTGTTGTTTTAGCATTATTTGTTTTGTCCATTTCAAGGTCAAACTGCCATATTTAACATGTACCAATGTGAGAAGGAAGATGTTGAGCTGATGCATTCCCTTGAAATCAATTCCTACAGGTTTTCAATATCATAGTCCAGAGTTCTTCCAAGTAGGTGTTTAACTTGATATTTCTCTCCCTCCTTGCTTAATTTTCTTGTAAATATGCAGTCTACGATGAAGTAAATTAATATTTCTGAAATGAAATGTATGTACTGGGTTCACAGAGGTTTTCTAATTGGAGTTTTCTATCAATTAGGAGGAAGATTTGGTGAGGTGAATCAGGCAACGATTGATTATTACAACAACTTGGTCAATGCCCTTATAGCAAAAGGTAATTTTTCTTGCAAAAGTGCTAATGTTTGAGATGATACTCTGTGAGTCATATGTCAATGACACGTAAAATGTTTGCAGTCCTGCTCTTAGAAAACACAATCATAAAGACCACTGCTTGTGCATTTATAGGTATAGAACCACTTGTCACATTGAATCAATATGACAGTTCTCAAGAACTTGAAGATCGATATGGTGCATGGTTAAATTCACAGATGCAGTATGCCACTTTCAAAGCTGCTCTGTCTTGCAGCCATTTCACTTGTATATGTATAAGGTTCAGAATCCTAATATGTTAAACTTTTAAATCTTCAAATTGCAGAGTAGATTTTGGGCTCTTTGCAGAGACATGCTTGAGCGCATTTGGTGACAGAGTCAAATACTGGGCCACCTTTAATGAGCCAAATGTAATGGCCATTGGTGGCTTCCTCACTTGGAAATACCCACCTAATCGATGTTCACCACCGTTTGGTAATTGTACTAGCGGCAACTCTGCCACAGAACCATATATTGCAACACACAATATGATCCTCTCCCATTCAACAGCTGCCCAAATGTACAAGACGAAGTATCAGGTACACTAGCTAGTCTTTTAAAATATAATTACATCATTCACATTGTATGAAATAGTTGTTTAACCACTTCAAATCATTAGGACAAACAAGGTGGACGCATTGGGATAGTGTTGGCTGCGATCTGGGATGAACCTCTAAGAAACATACCTGCAGATATTGCAGCTGCTCAACGAGTTTTAGACTACAAAATTGCTTGGTGATTACTTCTCAACAGTCAAATAACATGATATGTAAATAACAGTGAAATGTATCTGTAGATTTGCATGGTCATTCATATGCGTTTTGGTTGCTAATTGTAGGTTACTGGATCCCATCATGCATGGAGATTACCCTCCTGAGATGAAACAGATATTACATTCAACATTGCCTATGTTTTCCAAAGATTGCAAAGAGAAGTTACAATACAAATCGGACTTCGTTGGAATTAGCCACTACACCACAATGTATGTGCAAAGTTGTATATTTTACCCTTGCATCCCAGGCACCAGCGATGCTTCTTTTGCACTTGCATTGGAAATAGGAGAGCAAAATGGGGAGCCAATTGGGCAGACTGCAGGATTTTCTATGACAATACTATTCTGATTCCATCACCTCACAGAACTTCATTACATGCGTGAGGAAATTCAGAACTATTAGCTTTCTCCCCCTTTTCATGCAGACAGCAATAACAACATTCTATTTTGTACCTCAAGGAATGGAGAAGACGGTGTTATACTTGAAGGATAGATACAACAGTACACACATGCACATAAATGAGAATGGTTACATACTAACATTTGCTTGGAGTAACTCAAAGAACTTTGTTATCTTACCAAAAACAAAACAATGTATGTTGCAATTTACCCAATGCAGGATATGCCCGGAAGGGCAGTTTTGATACACCAGAGGAAGAATTATTAAATGACACTGAAAGAGTGGTCTACATTCAGAAATACCTCGCTGCTCTCACTCAAGCCATGAGTTATTGTATAGTATGTTCAATCAGAAAAGATTAGTTCTATAATCTGAGGATCTTTTCTGATTTATTGATCCTGATCGAATTGTGCAGGTACCATTTATTTCTTGTACAAATCAAATAAGTAACAGCCAAGTTACAGGAGTTCTGTTTCGGAAAATGTTGGATTCGGTTTTTGGTTATGGAATTGTGGGACTAGTTTGGAGTTTTACTCTAATAATTCATTGTAGTTGATGAAAATTGTTCACAATTGATGTTAAAATTTGATATTAGAAACAGTGGACAGTAGTGCTGATGCTCTTGCATGGCTGGTCTTGAGTCGAAACAAAGAATGGTTGATACAAGAAAGGGCATTTGATAATAAAACACGGGCTGAAAAACAATAATTAGAGATTACATAAAAAATTTCTAGAAAAGATCATAATACACTTGAAAGTGACATTTGATAATAAAAAGCCAAATTAACCCACAATTTCAACGTGACACTAGCTCCACACCAACCCCTCCCTCTTCTCTCTTCTCTGCTTCTCCAACTTCATTGAGTTTGTCCCTCCCCTTCACGAACTCTGCAATTTGGTCCAAGGCCTTGCAGGATTCATATATATGTGTTATATAGTAGAGTGTGTTGGGATTAACCAGAATAAATCAAATATAAATCCCTTATTTCAACATATAAAGTTGAGAAGTTTCAAACAAATAGAGAAATTAGACAAACCAATTTTACGTGGAAAACCCCAAATTTAAGGAAAAAATCACAAGGCAAATGGCTAGATCAAATCACTATATCACAAGTTTGACACAGAACAAATTCATAAGAGAACAAACTCTTCAATACCAATTTACTGCATTTTCTACAAAATTGGTATAAGATGAGAAAGAAAATGAAGAATTACGGATTACAAATAGAAGAACTTGGTGAAGTTACCATTGACAATTGTAAGCAAATCTCAACAAAACATTCACTTTTCTTCGATCCACACAATTTTCTTTCTCCTTTTACGGTAGCAGTTTTTCTCCAAAACCAGAAAACCCAAAAACCAAAGAAGAAAAACATCGTACGTTGCTTTTATTCCTTTCAACAAACAAAATTTGCAAATCTGGATTTTTGCCCAAAACAGGGTTGTAATTTCATGTTTTTCCAGAGGAGGGACAACCCAACAAACCTCCCCTTCCCGACTCCATGAAATACCTCTAGCCGGCATGGGAAGCTCCATCCATGCCTGCTCCATTCCTGCAGTAAACATGTTTCTCCTTTGACACAACTTTAGTCATCATGTCTGCAACATTTCTTTTAGTATAGATTTTTGTTAGCTCAAGAGATTTACTTTCCAACAAATCTCTTACCTAGTGATATCTCACATCAATGTGTTTGCTCCTTGAATGAAAACTTGAATTCTTACTTGGGTGAATTGCACTCTGGCTATCACAGTGTACAATGTATTTATCCTGTTTAACACCAATTTCATTCAAAAATCTCTTCGACCACAGCATCTCCTTGCAAGCTTCTGTAGTAGTAATAAACTTAGCTTCAGTTGTGGATAATGCAACACACTTTTGCAACCTAGACTGCCAAAATACAGCCCCATTAGCAAAATTAACAATAAACCCACATGTTGACCTTCTTGTCTCCAAATCACTTGCCATGTCTGCATCTGTGTAGCCAACCAACAAAGGTTTATCATTTCCAAAACATAAACACATTTTGGATGTACCTCTCAAGTACCTCATTATCCATTTAACTGCTTGCCAATGCTCTTTGCTCGGATTTGCTAAATGTCTGCTAGTCGTTCCAACTATATATGCTATGTCTGGTCTTGTACAAACTATAGCATACATCAAACTACCAACTGCAGAAGTATAAGGAACCTTTGTCATTTCTTTTATCTCTGTTTCACTTAAATCACTTTTCTTTAACTTGAAGTGACCCCCAAGTGGAAGTCCAACCGGTTTTGCATCTTTCATGTTGAATTTTTTAAGTACTTTTTCTATGTACCTTTCATGTGACACCCAAAGCTTACCAGCTCCCCTGTCATGCCGAATGGACATTCCCAAGATTTGGTTTGCCGGTCCCAAATCCTTCATTGCAAAAGATTCATTCAAGTTCTTCTTTAAACCATCATATCCTACAATCAACATGTAATCCACATAAAGCAGTAGAATAATAAAGTCACCATCATCAAACCTCTTGATGAACACACAGTGTGTAACACCCCCGGCTCAACCTTGAACCGACCCGGAAATGCTACCGGCGACCGAACCGTTCGATAATCTACTAGATTCGGTTAAGCCAACCCGGATCTACTCTCGGTGTCTTAAGATGAAGACCACATATGCCCTCTATTCATTATTCACATCATGGCATTATATCTTAACATTCAATCATATTATCATGCTTTTCACTACCTCACATCAGTTCAAATATAATAAAAATATAAACAAAATATTAAACATTCAGTCACCGAATACATGTGTGTGTGCGAAAGACCTCATTGCTCCTCCGTCTAGGCTAGCACTTCTATCTCATAGTCGTCACCTACATATAATACAAAACCGTCAGTAACGAGCGTTACCGGTCCGAAAAATAACTAATATCAAACTGGCACAGGAGAGCTAACCCTCCTGTTGAATAAAAATCATATACTTCCTCAAGAACTCTCACAAGGGCACTAACAGGAGCCGTCGCCCTCGAGCGGCAGCGTCCCCCATCCATCTCATTCTCTTTTCTTAATCAATCTCATCTATCGCGTCTTGCGTCAAATATCATTCTCGTTCATCTCAGCCCTCTACGTCCTCCATATTACTCCTGGCCTTGAGCCGAAGGCCGAGTACTTTCAGGCAGTCGCCTTTAGTACCCTTTGAACCACAAGTCATGACATGCGCTGTACTAAACAGTACCCGTAAACCTCCACGTTCTCCGGGTGTGAGGAACTCAAACGCGGAGTTAGCAGAATCCCTCGGGATGAAGTGGGTCCTCCCCAACATCAACCCGAAGACGAACACATGCCCTATCTGGAAGACATGGCCGCCTCCCTCTTTCCACC
>JAVDBV010085098.1:0-14891 GCA_032619315.1 Piper longum | reverse complement strand
TTGCAGGTGAAGAAGCTTCATCTGGAGAACAAGCTTCACCTCATTGTGGACAAAGACCTGAAGAACAGGTTTGACAGAGTTGAGCTGGAGGAGATGGTTAAAGTGGCGCTTCTTTGTACGCAGTTCCATCCTTCTCACCGGCCAAAAATGTCAGAGGTGGTGAGAATGCTGGAAGGTGACGGCCTGGCAGAGAAGTGGGAGGCTTCACAACAAAACGAGTCATTTCGTTTCCGATCCTTCGAAAAGCCTTCAAAGAAGTACATGGATTTTGTCGACGAGTCTTCTTTGGTGATTGAAGCCATTGAACTTTCAGGTCCAAGATAGCCCAGATATACAAACTGAAAATTTTTCACATTGTAAGATTTGTCTGTAACAGTTCAAAGGTTTTAATCTCTTGGTGGTAGTTTTCTGTCTATAGAGTATTGCACAAGATGTAATTTAGTTTTTTATTTTTTTCTTTTGTACAAAACAGAGTTTAGTACCTCTGCTATCAAATGAACACTGCGCAGCTCTGTTTTTTCTTGAGTCAGTGAATCTGCTGATCAGTTTTTGGGTGTCTTTTGAGTCTACATGGAAGTATTTAGAAAATTATATCCTTCAACTTCAATGCCTTAGTACAAGTACAATGTTTTTTTTGTTTTTGTTTTGTTTTTGGCTTTGTACGTGGACAAAGGAGTTGCAAACACTCAATTCAGACTTACACACACAAACACACACAATTTAGCCTGATCTTTTTATTTACAGTACATCCAAAGCAGGTTACTTGGTGAGTTACCATCTTCCACATACAAATCAAAATAACAAACATTACTCACAACAAGCATGATACATTACACTAGACTCAAAAGAAAGCTAAAACAGGAGAGACATATAAGTGCTAATTGGATCCCCCCTCTGCCGTTTTGTGACTTGCCGATTTGCACTGTGCTTAGCTATAACATCCAAACCTCTAATACCAAAATGCCATGTATATTATAGCTAAAACACATTAGCAAACTGAGACAAAATGGAGGAGCAATTTGATGATCAATTTCATACATGATCATCACCTGCTCGACCACATCGATCGATCGAGCTTGTTCAAGCCCCATCCACGGGCTCCTGCCAACCTTCTTCCATGGCTTTCACGAGAGGAGTAGAGGAAGATGGTGAGGGTGAAGAAGAGAGCTAGGGACCCCAATGGGGTATCTGCTAAGAGTGATATGAGAGGGTATTAATAGGAGGCACTTTTGAGACAGACAAAGTGGAATTGACATGGATTGGATATGAGACTGTTTATAATAACAGCTAGCAATTTTCTAGTAAGTGCTAGTTTGGAAGAAAACAAGGAATAGGATTATAATTGAAAAGCAGCCATGGACAACACGCTATGACTTGGCCATATCTGAGGTAAAAGCTATTGCTGGGTTGGAAAGCAAGGGGGCCATTTCTGATTAGTACAAGTATAGTTCAAAGGTATAGCAGTTTGCTTTCACTTTATGTTATTTCATTAAGTGGGCGCTTATCTTCTCTACTTTCCAAAACATATCTATATTTCTCATATCTTACATGAAGCTTGAAGCCTCACAAACTTCACAGTGCATCATATTCATATATATATATATACCCTGATCAGAGATACTGAACACTGATCACCAATACAATTTATCATCGAATCCTAAGCTCACTCAAACTCCATGGGCAGTCCTTGCTCACTGTTTTCAACGCATTTTTTACCACCAAATGTCAATAGCAAACATTGGGTTTTGAGCGATAGCAGAAACGATTAAGAGGTTAGAAAGGTAGAGCAAAGTAAGGTGATCAGACCTTCCCCACCATGCATGGTGATGAGCATTATCGTAGAAATGAAAAGAAAAAGTGTCGACCACATTGTGGCTCCTTTTTGAAGCCCAGAAAGACAGAAAGAAAGAAAAGAGAGAGTTAATGGAATATTGCTCATCTTGTAGCTCTCTGAGAAGTATTTTTTGGTCTTGGTGAGAGTGATCTCCGGCTCAAAAGCGGACCCAATATCTCTCACTGGCGCCACCTGTTAGTTCTTCCAATATCTCTTTTGGTCCCTTTGTGATCTTGTTTTAGCTTTCCATGATTTCAAAGAGTTCATCACACCAACAAAATTTCTTGCTGAAACCATGCTAGACATGTTAAGAATGATTCAATAAATGTTATAAAACATGAATTCGGCTTGACCCATTAAAGTTTTTATCATGCAAATTAAGATGGGGCTAAGAAAATGTAGGTTTTATGTTACTCGTTATGATCATACCGGATTTATAGTTGATAAAAGGGTGTGTTTAGTTCAACAAATTGAGTTCAACTAAACTCTAAAATTGAGTAAAATACTTTATTAAATATTAAAAATATATTTTATCATTAATATTTTATTAAATACCTCTTAAAATACCATGATTTAAACCCCCCCCCCTCCCAAATTTTGTAAAACTCCTATATTAAAAAACAGGATATAAATTAAAATGGTACAAAGGATTTGAAGGTATATTTGTTTAGTATGATATGATATTTAAAACTGCTGATGTATATATTAATTATTATTCCAATGCAAAAAATTAGAAGATGGAGTGTGAGCTTGCTGGGCTTTCATAGCTAACCCTGTAGCATGGCATTTGGCCATACATTCATTGCTCCATATTCTGAGTTTCAACAGCGACTGCTTCCTCGCCGTGATGCGGACAGTGCTCTGGCTACGGCCTCCAATTTTGACAGTGAATCCCTTCACCATTGGAGTACATGAAAGAATTGATGGATCCTTTATAGGGTGCATAGAATTTTTGTCATCTTCTCTTCTTGTTCGCGTGGGAACTCGATCATCAACCTTATGTCATGCTAAACAAGTTCTTGGGACCTCTCTGTGGTCTGAGCTGGTTGAGCCCTGGCAATCATATATATCTGACACATTCACATATTTTAATCCTCTCCACCCAATTCCTTGTTATTTTGCAAGGCTTTTTGTTATGAATCATTAGTAGTAGCTTATTGCGGGATCAGATTGCAGGAGATATGACGGCCACAAGATGGGTTTTCTTAGTTTCTTTTCTGTGTCTTTTACTCTTGAAGTTGAGCCTCCCTACTACTCCAAAGAAAGATCAAGAAGGAGTTTCAAGCAACCAGGTATGGAAGAGCAAAATGTTCCAGTATAGAAGCAGGACGTTGAAGAAGGGCTTGAAGGGAGTGGTGGTTGTGTTTGAAGAGCAGTGCGGGTTCACTCCAAGCGGATGAAACCCATTACATAACTGAATTGATAAATTTTAGTTCTTTGTTCTGCAAGTCATGACAGGAACAATATTAGTAAAACTTTTCCAAAATCCCTCCTCTCACATGGCATTCCTCTCTTCACCTTCAACCATTGAACGAGAGTACGTATAACAGCATGTTGGCCTTCTAACTTCCGACTATGTATTTTAAAAATGCTCTGTCATGCTAAGCTCCTGATATTTAATTTTGTGAATGTAAATGTTCACACTTCACATTCTTACAAAAGTGTAATGCTGAATGCACATATACAAATTGGGACCAATTTTCCGTTATGAAAGAAAGGAAAAAAGAAAAGGTTTAACCATATAGTTAACTACTATTTCGAGCTAAAATTTTTCTAAATTCAAGTTCTATTACTCCATTGTTATAATTAGGGTCACATCAGGATGTACGTGGATGAGTAGCAGTAGGTCCAGATAGAGCCTTTGAACCAATTTGTACGCATACATTACAGCCGCCATGCATGCTCAATGGTCAATGGCCCAGTGACGGGAAGGAGACAAAGGAGCTCGATGGCTGGTGTGACGCATCACACAACATGCCTCGTCCATAACTGATATTTGTCACCCACAATTCCCATCCATGGAAATCCCATCCACTCTTCCAAAAATCTTTTGTCTTCTCCTCCAAATCTACATGCAATGCATTCTTGACATTACCCTGATTTCGTTGGGCAGGTATCCTTCTCATCTGGATTCTCTGCTGCCCCAAGATCACACCTTCCTGGGTTTTTGGTTGGCTAAGATCTTTATGTTGGTATGTCTGTTTCTTTTATGGATTTTAGTTTGCATGTCTGCTATTTCTCCTAACTTCATTGGTGTAATGATAGTTTTCTACACTATGTATTAATAGCTGCACGGGTGTGTATGCAAGCCCGGTTGTGGTTTCTGATATGAAGTTTCTGAGTGTTTGTGTTTGAGATGGGTAGATGATTTTTTGGTGAAGAGGTTCAAAGGAAAGAGATGGGTATCTCGGTCCCTCTGGAATGGAAGTTCTCTCAAGTTTTCGGCGAGCAACTGCCCGGAGAAGAGGTTCAAAATGGTTGGCACAATTCTCTTCTTTTCATTTCTATTTTTACACTTACATTCTTTTTTTTTTTTTTTTTGAAATCTAGCTATCGAAAACAAGATAGTATTTTGTATGAAACCAGGGTTCGCTCAATTTTACATTTTAAAAAAAAATGCTGTATTTACTGTTGGGATTGTGAAGTTGAATGGAAAAATGGTAATAATTGGGTGTTTGTAGTTGATGTGATTTCCGCAATAGAGTTTGACCAAGAAGGTAAATATCTTGCTGTTGGAGATCAAGGAGGTCGAATTGTGCTATTCGAAACCATTGATTCTGTGAAAAATGTGAGTTTCACTAACATTTTTACATCTTTTCTTACCTTTATGATTATGGGCAGCTTTTATCTCAAACTTTCATGATCGTTTGTTTGCAATTCATCGGAAGAGATATTTTTTTATTAGATTTTTTTTTTTTTGGTTGGTTGATGATATGATAAGTTCTACAACCGGAAAGAATTGGAGAATTCTGAACTTGCAGCCTCAATGCATCCCTTGTATAGGTATAGAACTGAATTTCAGAGCCATGGGCCAGAGGTAATGCAGTAGCTTCCACAGAACAAGTGTAAATAGGCTGTATATTCGGTTCTCTGACGATAAACCCTGCTTCATGTTTAGCTTGATTATCTGAATAGCTTGGAGATTGAAGAGAAGATAAACAAAATACGTTGGTTTGCTACACTTAATAACTCATTGTTTCTACTCTCAGCGAATGGCAGGACAATTAAGCTGTGGAAGGTATTCAATTCATAACATTGACATTCCAACTATTGGTTCATTTCCGGATGTAGTATGTTTTCTGTTTTAATGGTTTGATGTCTTTTCTGTTTAATTCAAACTATGGAAGTTAGCTTATGGAAAAGAAAGTGCAGACTGTTCACGAATTGGATATGAATCCGTTGGTCTGCTCCGAAAATACATTGTTGTCGAAGAATAGTTACCAGTCCAATCAAAGTGAGACCCCAATACAACACCGCTTAGAGTGGAATAGCAAAGTGGCTCAATCCACATTATCATCTCTCAAGGTAAGACAATGAGTACCATGAATTTTTTTCTTGCAGCAAGAAATCCACGCCTGTTCTGCAGATTCAGAAATATGTGAACAATTAATAACTATTCTGATCTTATTTCCAGGAAAATGAATCTGCGAATCCTATTTCTGCAAAATGTAGAAGAGTGTATTCGCGTGCTCATGAATTCAACATTAACTCCATTTCCGCTAACAGGTGATTCTCTCCGTTTTCTTCTTTTCCACCTTGATTCTGATAACATTTAGCTGGTTTGTTCCTTCTCACTGGCATGCCGGAGTACTCAAGGCAAATGCTTTTATTGTATTAACCAAGACTCAAACTGATAAATATTTTTTACTTTTTTGTTTAAAAAGGAAGCCTAATTTGGTTTGTTGGATCCTCATGAAGTGATGGCGAGACATACATATCTGCAGATGATCTCAGAATTAATTTGTGGAACCTGGAAATAAGTGATCAATGTTTCAACATTTTAGACATGAAACCACCAAACATGGAGGACTTGACAGGTAGTTTCTTTTGTAGATCTCAAAAGGAAAGTAACATATACACCATGAATCTGTCACTTCTTCATTTTGAGCTTCTATATATTCTTGGTGGCTTTGCATTAGGTCCATCCGTTTCGAGAAGTTAATATCTCGTAAACTCGAGAATGATTATGCACACTAGAAGGGGTTTATGATAATTAACCTAAGTGTCATAAGTCACACCTGATTCCCAAGTTATTAGCAATATAAAAATTTTCTGTTATCTCATATTGGGCAATTTTTTTCCGTAATAATCCTATGATAAATTGTCAAAGGATCTTTACTTTGTGATATAATAGGTTGCCGGCATTTGTGTTTTCTGCTATGATCCAACCTTCTGGAAGTACATTTTGTTAGTGGCTTGACTTATACTTACCTGCCTTTCTTAGAGGTGATTACAACAGCAGAGTTCCATCCAAATTGCTGTAATCTTCTAGCTTATGGAAGCTCGCAAGGCTTCATCAGATTGGTTGACATGCGAAGATCAGCTCTTTGTGACTGGCATGCAAAAATGTATGTGCTGACCTTCTAGTTTTTCAGTTTGTTGACAGTTACTGATTCATGGTGTTGAAATTTTTGGTATAGGTTCCAAGACCGAGAAGCTCATGGATCGAGGTCACTTTTTTCAGAGATAATTGCATCAATATCGGATTTGAAGTTCACAAAAGACGGAAGATACATTTTGAGTCGAGATTATATGAGTTTGAAGGTTTATCATTTAATCACAAATGATTGCCTTACATTGGAAATATCATATCTTTCATGTTATAATTGTGAGACCCTTTGAGCCCCCAAAAGGGACTTTAAACAACCAAAGGAAACTCGTAATAAGTGTCACATGTCTCTCTTAATCTAAAAACTAACTCAAAGAATATGGGTTTCCCATTAGGTTATATACAAGTCACCAACATCATCCATGAACTCAAAGAATATGGGTTTCCCATTAGGTTATATACAAGTCACCAACATCATCCACGATCCCATGTACGATAAACTTAACAATCCCCTCTTCACACATCGGGTGACCCCAAAATTATTATCGTCTAGCAGTCTCCCATTGATTAGATAGAACTTATATCTCATATATCATCCCTAACAAACTCTCTTTAAATTATCAGGCATAACAACCCATGAAAGAGACTTCCATAATTTGCATAGATCATGAAAGATACTTTCCCAATCTATATAGGCAAACACTGAAGCCCACTTAACTTTGATACCACTGTTGGATCCTCTGATACTATTGTTGGGCCCTTTGCTTTTAAAAAAAAAACTTTAAACAAATAAAGGAAGCTTGTAATAGGCTTCACGAGCCTTTCTTAATTGAAAAATTAGTTCAAAGAATAAGGCTTTTTCATTAGCCTCTACGACCGATGTGGGATAAACACAATAATATTATGCTCAGTTTTCTCTCTTTTTTCCCTTAGATAATTCTTAATGAAAGATATAAAAATTGTTTACTTTTCAAATTTAACTGCTCAAGTCTATAAAAAATGTTTATTTTTTAAATTTAACTGCTCAAGTCTATCGAGAGTTTTGTCTGCATTTCTTTCTTTCATTACAGTAATGCCTGTTTGGTTTGATATGATTTATTTGATCCCTGTTATCAGCAGTTGTGGGACTTGCACATGGAAGGCTCTCCTGTTGCAACTTATAAGATTCATGAGTATATTCGACCTAAGGTAGGAGACTCTGCTTCTCTATGGTGCCTCTGGGATCATTTAACTCCTGTGTTCCTGATATCCCTTTCTCAGCCAACAATTTTCTTGATGATGGTTTGAAGATTCGAAATTTCTAAAGGCAATATAACTTTCGAGTTTATTTAGAATTAGGCTTTGAAATGAGTTTGTACTAGTTATATGTATAATCTCTTAGAAGCCTTACAAATCACCGAAACTGGCGTCTTCATGGAAACTGCAGCATGACAATGCTACTATGCGATCATGCAGCTGTGCGATTTATACAGTAATGATTCTATATTCGACAAGTTTGAGTGCTGCCTTAGTATGGATGGTCTTCATTTTGCTAGTGGGACATATAGGTATTTTTTCTTGTCTGCTTCCTAACATTTGCATCATGATCGAATATGGTTGCTGTGCTTATTTTGTGGTTCATAATTCTAATAAGAGATTAGCATGGGCATAGTAATGATCATTGTTCTATGTATTGATCAGCAACCGTTTACGGGTATTTTCTTCTGGAGCTGAAATAAAAGATGGTTACTTATTGGAAGTTAGAAGAGATCTAAATTGGTATGCCCTATTTATCCTATAGTCAAAAGATCAGTAGGCTGCTTAGTTTTCTGCTAAGCTTGCAGTTCTATGTTTTTTGCATCTTTTTCAGCAAGAAGCAACGATCTTCCAGAGTCGTAAAGCAGTCAAGATCATATAGAATTGCACGTCGACAATCTGAACATGGTAAGCCTTGTTTCGGCTAGCTAGATGCTAATTTCAACCTGTTTTGCATCACATAACCATTTTTACTGAATCTTATTTCAAGGGCTAGATAAGATTAATACCGTTATGAGCAACGCCGCATTCGACTTGAACTTAAAGCTGCTACACGTAGCATGGCATCCAAGAACAACTTTGATTGCATGCGCCGCTGCTAATGGCTTATATCTGTTCAACGCTTAGTGTGTATTCTTCTGCAATTCCTAGTTGGAAGGTTTTTCTCAGTTTGAGTAATAATGAGTTTAATTTTTTGATATGAAATGTAAGGGGGCTTGAAGACTCCATTCTGATGTGATTGTGAGGAGTTTGGAAAAAATGAAGGGAAGTGGATGGAGACTAGGAAAAGCCATGTTTGTTTCTTGAGTTTCTGGGTATCTGAAGCGTAAATTTCTTAGTGTGCTCAATGCTTTTTGAAGCTGTATTTCCGGTAAATCTTTTAATTACTTCTTACACTCCATTATTTGATATAGAGAATAATCTTGAATGTTATTTCTTCTATCACACATGTTTGGACTTATGTCGAGGTAATTTTTGTTTATGTACCCAAAACAATAATATGAGTGAAAAATATCCTTTTGAATGATTTGTGTGTGGTTGCGATGTATATGTTTTCGGCGAAATTCTATTACAATTTATCAAATCCAGCAAATATCAAAGATAGAGGGCACGAGTTGCAATACTTGTGAATTACGGTAAATTAAGATAAATTAAGATCATAAATAGTGTATTTGAGGTAAATTAAGATAATTAATTTTAATAATTTTTGGAGGGTTTGATTCTTTTTTTTAATTGATTTTGTTGGATGTCCCTGAAGAGGAGACTATTTGTTAAATGATTGACTTATAAGCAAATAGATATATACTTAAAATCCACTTAGGAGTTATACTATGTAATTTAATCTATTAATAAAATATAATTTTATTTGGGGTTTTATTGATTATATAAACAAATCATAAATTTTATATGAATTTTTTTTTTCATTTATACTATATTTTATGTCAACTAATCGGAGCCATAAGTCTCTTTGGTGTTCTTAAAATTGCATCAAAGAAATATAAATTTGGAGGTAAAAAATTTTCTTAAGTTTTGTTGTCTTGAAATTTAGTCAAAAGAAATTTTAATTTTAGTTAAAGTATATATATAAATTGTATAAAATAATATTTTCTTGTAAACAAAAAAAATTGGAAGAACTTAAAAAAATTTTATTGTATTTTTATTTTATATAATTTTTTTATGTACATTAATTTTATGTCAACCAAACCGAACTTAAAAAATGCATTAACCAATATGTAAAATGGGAGTTAAATGTTGGGATGTGGTGAAATGTAGGATATTTAACCAATTAAAATATAATAATAAAATAATATAAATTATTATAATATATTTATTCATTTGATTAAATTAAAATATATCACTAAAATATCATATAATATGATTATAATCTTTTATTACTTTATAAGTGTTGTATCTTTGCACTGGTTAATATATATATATATATATATATAATTGATACGTATAATATATTTTAATTTTTTGAGTTACCACCTTTCGTATTTAAGTGTTTACCATCATAAAGTACCAGCTTTTAAGAGGAATAGCAAAAGTCTGATTAAGCGTTACGACCCTTTTTCAGTTACCCAACATTTTATTCATTTGTATCTGACTATTGATATCCTTGCTCTCCTACAAAGTTCATACTTTGTTGTTCATACTTTGTTATTCTGTGGTAAGTTCATCAATCTGGAGATCGATTGAGAACCAGGCTTCAACGACATAAAACCAAGAAAGCGCGAGATCATGGTGAGCCGGCGCATCGTTCTCACTCTCATTCTATTCCCTTTTGGCTAGTTAATGATTGTTTGTGTTTTGTCAAATCACAAACTACACGAAAGTTGCCCCTTTTTTATGGGGATTTACCCATCACAGAGATGCAAGGATGATGGAGGTCAGGGAGAAGATAAAACGTGCCCTCCATGGCTCCTTCCTCTTCTCAAAACGAGCTTCTTCCTCCAATGCCAAACCCATGTCGAGTCCCCCGGGAGAGAGCGCAACAACTACTGCTTGGACTGTATGAACGGCGCACTATGTTCTCTCTGCTTAGCTGATCACAAAGACCATCGAACCATCCAGGTTAGCTTCTTAGAACAAATTTAGTTGCACACTATGTCTGTTTTTTATCATGTTGATTGATGGGTTTTTGTTCAGATGAGGAGGTCATCATACCATGATGTGATATCTTAGCCATTGTTTTCAATTAATGTATCAGACTACTGGAACAATGAAAAATGGCTGGACGAGAGGTAAAGAATCACCAACTATCTCTGAGAACAAGAACAATAATGTGGCCACCAATAGCTTCCCCTCTTCAACTCCACCGCCAGACTCAACCAGTTTCAGGAGATTGAAGAGAAAGGGAGCCCCTCGTAGAGCTCCATTGGGAGGCTTAATCCTTCTCTGCTAAATGAAAATCCCGAATTGGATCCCAAATTGACGGGTTGGATCTTTTAATATGCAAATGTATATAATATACATCTGCATAGATTAAATAAGGCCAATCTTTTCTGCCAACAGTGCTAATCTTTTCAATGACAAGGCCGGCTGTGGGACTACCGTATCTTAGTGTATATCATAAAAAATAACAATATAGACACAAAAATGGATTTATGAACATAGGGTATTATGGTATGGTATGAAATTTTCATAATTGTCTCTCTAATGTTGTAAAGATGAATGCATTGCAAGTTAATCATAATTTACAGCACTATTCTACACTATAATGATGACGAAAAGATGGAAGATTAAATTGTATGCCTGCATGAGCAGATACACTAAAGATAAAGGTGATGAGAAAGTTAAAAATAAAGGTGATGAGAAAGTTGGAAGGAAGATACAACGGTTCCATGTGTCTCAACGGTTGTGAGGTACATGGAATAACATTCATCCGTCTTTGCCCTACCGATTGGGTAAAAGTATTACTAGTTTAATATGATGCCATGCATTTTCTGAAGATCATGACTTTTATGTGGAAGGCCAACATAAACTAATGGACTTGTCAGCCCCAGAAAATTTAATGTAACACCTACCATGGATACTTCACATATTGATTTGCAGAGTAAAAATCTGTTAACGTGACTCCATTTGAAAGTGGGTGGCAGTTGGTGAAAAGAAATAAGATGAGAAGGATAGATTAAACAAGTATAAAAGCCTTGACAAGAAGAGACTCCAATAGGGAGTAGTGACGTGCAACTAATGCTAGTAGCAGGAGTGGGGTGACGAGCTTCCAAATAGTGAAAGAAGCCCACAGTCATCTCATATTTTCACAAAGTAAAATAATAAAGCAGCAGCTTGTGACTTAAATCTTTCCTAAATGTTGGGTTTGCTAGCTATAGGTAGCCAATCTTGATCACTATTAGAGCTTGACTAGATGGATGCAAAACTACACTGCGCGCGGACATGGAGGGTTTTCCTGGAGCAGGACCACCTAAGTTGGTAACTTATTATGTAAAACCTTAGCTTTGGGTTATGTTTTATCCGCTTATAGTTTTGCCCGATTCGTGGCAATCTTGAGTCAGTTTGAGTGAGTACAGGTTAGACCAGTTTTAAGACAATGAGTGTGAGACCCAAATGACTATATAAATATATTATAGAAGCTGAGTATATCTAATATGCATGTAATAGCTTTAGTTATGCTACAATAAAGCATGGGTATCAGTGTATATACGAAGTATAATTTTTTCTTATGTGTTAGCCATGGTTTTAAACTTAGATATAGGCCATTGTAACGTTTACTATCCATTTGGGATTTTGAATCATTAGATTGCCCCTGTGGGCCAAATTTGATTTGACTCATAGATTTTCACCCGATTGAGTTTATGGTTTAAAGTTATATTTAGTATTCTTACTTCAATTCCCATATATAGTCGACATGAGCTTTTTGTTCATCGAATTTTCAGTGAAACAAGAGATGGTAAAATCGACTCGCACATACTGTGAGTGGTATACATGTTAGTCAAAACAGGATCTTAATAACTCTGTGTTTTGAGTGTCCTTACACCCAGAGAAATATGGATGTTTATAGGTACTGTTTAGTACAACGCACATTCGGACATGTGGTTTAAAAAGGTTTAAGGCAACTATTTGAGAATACTCGACTTTTGTGCTCAGGGCCAAGAGTTATACGAAGGATATAAAAGACTTTAGGATAATTGATTTTCTTGAGCGTGAGGTAATTTGAAAATACTAAGGCATCTGACGAGTCAGAATAGAATACTATCAAGCCAAGGTTGATGGCTCCTGATTAGTGCCTTTGAGATTTCACATGGAGGATATGTATATTATTTTCTATCTTGTGTAATATCAGATTCCACTAACTAGTTTATATTAGTCATTTTTTAAATTAGTAATACTCGTTACTGAAAATTTTTATATTATATCTTGAAGTCTTATAATTTTGAGTTGATTTTGGTAGGTGGATAAATAAACATCACACATATTTGAGCTCAGTGCAACTTTCATACTTTTATTTATATTTGTTGTATTTTAATACATATTTAGTAAAATCTTCCATTCTCAAGATATCAAACGAATTATTTCGATCAATATTATTGATTTAATTTTACAAATTAACAACTTTAGGCATGATCCAACTCGATTTAATTGTAATATTTTCTTAGATGAACCAAAATCGGGGTATTACTTATTAAATACTTAATCAATGAACTCCAATAGACAGGTTGAAATATGAGGCATGTAAATTCAGTAGTTAATTTATTAAACAATAATATTAATATTAGTATTAACCGATAGTCTACAAGATAAAGAGGGTACCCTTAATGGAATCACTTTTTTCAATGTTGAAGATAGTGTTGACAAGAAAATACTCTTATATTGAGAAAAACAAATGCAAAATACACAAACTCTCATTTTCTTCTCCAAACAACCTCTCCACACTCAATTCTTAATTCTTACAATGTAGAAGCTCTGTTTCTTGTTTTTCTCTCTTATTTTTCCTTGTATATATCACACACTGAGAGGGGGTATTTATACTAACTAAAGATCAATACAAACCACAAAAATACACCTAACACATACCTAACATTGACTTTTACATTCAACAAAAACCACACCTAACATATACCTAACATTGACTTGTAATTTATCATGTGTAACATTGTAATTTATCATGTGTAAAACATTAGAAGCTTCTTTG
This sequence comes from Piper longum, assembly GCA_032619315.1. Lineage (NCBI taxonomy): Eukaryota > Viridiplantae > Streptophyta > Magnoliopsida > Piperales > Piperaceae > Piper > Piper longum. Next base: position 1,340 of record JAVDBV010085098.1, on the reverse strand, counting down.
AATTAAGCTTCATTGTTTTGGATTGAGTTTTATAAAACAAGTTTATATTTCAACACTTCCCCTTAAACTTGTTTTATAATGCCAAGTGCGTTTCTCAATCTGATAAAATCTTCTTTCTTCAATGGCTTAGTGAAGATGTCGACAATTTGATCTTGAGACTTCACATATTCCAGTTTCACATCTTGTTTCGTAATGAAATCTCTTATGTAATGATATCAAGTATCGATGTGTTTACTCGGATCATGATACACTGGATTCTTGGCTAAAGCTATTGCTGACTTGTTATCAACACGAATCTCTATTGGTTCTATTTGTGACATGTTCAATTCCTTCAATAAATTTCGGAGTCAAATTGCATGACTAACACATGTTGTAACAGCAACATATTCAGCTTCACATGTTGAGAGAGTGACAATTGGTTGCTTCTTTGACATCCAAGTGAAAGCGGTGTCTCCTAGGAAAAACACAAAACTAGTTGTGCTTTTTCGATCATCGTTATCTCTGGCCCAATCACTGTCACTATATCCAACGAGCTTGCAATCATAAGAAACTGAATAATATATGCCAAAATCTATTGTACCTTTGAGATAGCGAAGAATTCTTTTTGCAGCCTTAAAATGAGTAGTTGTTGGAGTCTCCATGTAACGACTCACAAGTCCTATTGCATAGAGAATAACGGGCCTTGTGCAAGTTAGATATCGCAAACATCCAACTAGACTCTTAAAAAGAGTTGGATCTTCCTTTTCTGCTTCATCGTCTTTGAACAACTTGATTCCGCATTCCATCGGTGTGCTTATTGGGTTGCAATCATCCATCTTGAAATTCTTGAGGATCTCATTTGTGCAGCTTTCTTACGAGATAAAAATCCCATCTTCCATCTGCTTGACTTCAATGCCGAGGTAGTATGCCATCAATCCAATATCTGTCATCCCGAACTCCATTGTCATTTCCTTTTTGAAATCTTTGAACATGCTAGGGCTTCTTCCAATGAATATCAAATCATCCACATACAAACATACGATCAAAACATCTCCATTTTTTATTTTGAAATAGAGGGCATGTTCATATGGACATTTGATAAAGCCATTATGATGAAAATACTTGTCAATTCTGCTATTCCAGACTCTGGGAGCTTGCTTCAATCCATAGAGAGCTTTCTTCAACCTCAGAACTTTGGATTCTTGTCCTTTGACTTCATAGTCTGGTGGTTGCTGAATGTAGACTTCCTCTTCAAGAACTCCATTTAGAAAAACAGACTTTACATCCATCTGGTGAATCTTCCACCTATTTTGAGCTGCTAAAGAAATAATCAGTCGCACAGTTTCTAAGCGTGCAACAGG
>JAVDBV010085094.1:3724-15265 GCA_032619315.1 Piper longum | reverse complement strand
TCGCCGGTGACACTTCCGGGTCGGTTCGCGGGTGAACCGAAGCGGGGTGTTACATATAGAACCTGTTTGATGTCATGAGAATGGAAGACATTGTTAAATATGCGTTAAAATATATCAAATATAAATAAAACTAAGAAAGAAAATAATTGTGCTAAGCTCAAGTGTGTGTAACGTTTATTTATTCTCCCACCAAAGTCAACTCATGATGGTAAGACCTATATATATAATATGAAAAACGTTAGTAACGAGTATTACTAGTCCAAAAAATAACTAGTACAAACTGGCAAATCGGTATCTCATTATCCACAGAAACTTATGAATCTTTAGAATTTTCCGCACACTAGGTGGTAAGCAAACATACATAAACAAGTGTCGACCTGTATGCACGATTAATTTTCTTATTCACACATACAATGCTTATGCCCTGACATCCTCCATATTACACCCGCCATAGTAATTGAGTGCCAAAAGGAATAGTTATGTTAGTTGTAACAACCCGCCCTAATTGGCCCGCGAGTTACTTTAAAAGTTAAATTTGCGTACATAACATGCAAGAACTTGAATTCTAATATAGAAAATAATTCAAAATTTATACTCATAAAAAAATAAATCATGTAGCCTATGACAATATATAAAATAACCGTCCCACAATCTCGGACAGTTTCCCATAGCCACATTTATAACAAAAGGAAGTCCAATTTATTATCCATTCACCAAGCCTGAGTTCGTAAAAGAACCACCATCCATACTTTTATTCTTCAGTCCAAAGCTGCTCACCTGCAGAGGCAATTCCGCATTAGTGATAAAAACACTAAGTAGTATAATTAAATGAAACAAGTCACTATCATCCCTATCATTATTTGTAAGGTCATTCTGAGATTATGAACCTCTCAGGTCATTCTGAGATTATGAACCTCTCAGGTCATTCTGAGATTACAAGCTTCTCAGGTCATTCTAAAATTACAAGCCCATCAGGTCATTCTGAGATGATGAACTCTTAGGTCATTATGAAATTTTGAGCTCTCAGTCATTCTGATATTATGAGATCTCAGGTTATTCTGAGATTTATGAACTCTCAAGTCATTCTGAGATTATGAACTCTTAGGTCATTTTGAAATTTATGATCTCTCAGGTCATTCTGAGATTTATGAGTTCTCAGGTCATTCTGAGATTTATGAGCTCTAAGGTCATTCTGAGATTTATGAGCTCTCAAGTCATTCTAAGATTTATGAAGGGTGCGGCTCTGTGCATGGTGATGTAATCTCGGCTCATGTCGACCAGGGTTGTCAACAAGGGAAAATACAACATTTCAAATAATTATACGGACGTAGATCCTTCGTACGTGAACTCGCAACTGCGACCAACGATCCTAATTTGCATGAGAATATAAAATTATACATAAGTATAATTTTATTCGAGTAGAAATGAATGCCCCCAAATGACTAATATATCTATCGTTATTAAAATTCGAGAATATAAAACATGCCACATTCAACAATATTAAATATTAAATTTTCAACAAATCTTGTGAGATAATTAATTATTCATGTGACAAAATTATTTAAGTCCTACTTTACATTTTAAATTAATTATCAAAATCAGAATTCACACTTAACAATTGATAAAATAATTATTAATTTATTAACAAATATTTTATTACTATTATTAATATATTTTCCTTTGAGATGCTAATTATTTAACCACAATCTTGATGATTAGGTTTACGACTTTTAATCTTTAATCACTATGATTATTAATAGCACTTAATTAATTGAGTCGTTTGATTAAATTCTTTAAAATGATTTGTATTATCATATTCCAAAGATATTACTAACACAATTATTTTTAAATAATTTAACTCAATAAAGTTTCAAAATTTCTTTATTTTCATTATACTATTTAGGTTCAACACTTGTGATTTTTTTTACACGATTATAGTTTAGTAACCTATTTTCTACCTTACTAATTCATTATTAACATAATCACTTTGTTTACCTAATATTAAATTTAATATGGTATAGGTAAAATCTTTATGTTATTAATCACTCATAACCATCCGTTTTAATTTAATCGCTTCTAGTAAGCTGATTAATTATCAACCGTTTATCATTACCATATTTTTATTACGTGTAACGATTTTGTGCAATAATTAATTAGTTTAGCAACTTGAACCCATAATCCATTAGCATAATTATTTTTAAAGTTTTATTACGAGTTAGTATTATTTTTAACTAAAGTCAATTTCGAGTCAACCTATATTTACAAGTCTGCCATCTTCTTCTTCCCCAACACTCTTCTCTTCTCCACACCTTAATCTTGGCACATAACAAGTCACGTCCTTATTCTCCAACCTCAAGATCACTACCTTCATACTCCTTGCTCCAATTCAGAGGTTCAACTACCTCAGACCGTCATCAACTAAGAAGGATCGGCCACCTTTGGACGTTGCAAGGAGTAGGGTTGTTCTACCCGAGTCTGCATGTTCACAGCCATAAATTCCGGAGAAAAGATCCTCAGCAGTGGACTGTGCCAGCGGTAGGAATTTCTGTAATGGACCCCTGATGTTATCGACGAAGAACAACCGGCGTCTACCTTCTGAAGCTTCCATTACGGCGAGTATTTCAGAGGAACGCCACCACCTTTGTCACTTTTTGCAACTCCGCCCCACTAACAGACGTATCTTCACCATCCATCGGCAACAAGGGTCCAAGCGAGCCATCCCTTCGACCCAGCAGCCAGAGGAACCGTTGGGGGTGAGGGGATGCCTTGCAACGTGTTTACAATCTCCCATCTTGCCAAAATTTTCGTACTCATTGGTCATGGAGAGGCTTTCAGTTTTTTTTCAAGTTAGTTGTTTTCTTTCTTGTTGATTTGAGATTTTAGTTTCCACGATTAACAAGCTTATTATCAATTCAAAATATGCATGCATGAAAATTAAGAATAGGGAGATAGGAAGAATACCCAAGCAAGGAGGAAGCCGACACCATAAGGAAGAAGAGAAGAAAATGAGAGAATGAAAGCGGCTAAGGTGAGGATGACGCCCCCTCACAATATATAAAATGAATGTGATGGCTAGGGTTTGTGAAAAACACCCCAACACCCATATTTCATTTAACTGGGTAACCGGGAAAAGAATAAAATATAATATTTGACCAGGTAGAATTAATAAGGTAGAGAATATAATTAATTAATCATAATAATCTTCCAACGTTCGATCCTTCCCTGACCGAGTCGAATATATAAATTTTTTTTTATGGTCTTTACATTAGTGCCACAAATTCCAAAAATGTGCTCCGTTATGTACTACCCTCATACACCACACTACCTTAGGGTCTGAAGGAGTACTAGTGTGGTCCATACATATCTCCGTACCGCTCACTCTCTTAGGACGGAAGCTTGTATTAAATATTTTTTGAGTTTCAATTCGAAGATGAACAAGGGATCTCAACCTTGTAGTTTTATAAAACATATATAGAAAACATGGCTAAATGGCCCGATATTAGAAGGATCCGATAAAACACCTCTGATGTTGTCCTTCATCTAAATCACGGTTAAACTAACTATGTAGGGAGTCAAGTAGACATCAGCCAAAGGAAGAGTCCTATAGACTTGTGGTCCAAGATCCAAGCGCGTCGATACATCTACGACATGCTCGTTGTGTGTGCTCACACAATCAATACATCGTAATAAATAAGACAGTGCTAAACAAACCTAAAACTAAGCATATAACATGTAAATCGAGACATAATAATAATAATAAATAAATAATAAATAAACAAATATCCTCATAGCTAATTAAGTAAATAATAAATACTTGATGATATATAATAAGTTAATAATTATACTATATAAATTGACGACTAAACATGAGTAAATATCATGTATACTCGTATTAGTAAATATATAAATAATTAAATAAATAATAATTCAATAAGTAAATAAATAAACAAATAGTTCATACTCATTAATCATCAATAATAATACTATCATAGTTATACAATACAAGAATATATAATTAAATACAAATAAATAATAGCACACATGCGAGCAAACAAAGAGATATTGTAAGGGTGGTTAACTTTGTCGGAGGAAACTCATCGAAGCTAGAAAATGGCTCAAAAGAGTTCCGGCGGTGTCAGAAATCGACTGAAAAAATGCCATCGCCAGCGGCAATTGCGATGGCACCTGCAAAACCCTTAATTCGAGTCAGAGTTTTACATTATCATACTAGTCGGTTTAGCCGTCAATTTGAGGCGATTGAGTTTCATGAACCGCGTGCTGAGACGAGACCATTCGTGAGTTATGACTGATGATAGTCACATGTACATAAGTATATGATAATAACGTAGGAAAGATGATAAGAAATGAATTATCAGAGTATATAAAAGTACGCAGTATAATTTTTTATATATTCGATCGAAGAATTATTTTTAACCTGAATAATGGATTAGGACGCGTTATAGTTATAGAGCATGTCATGGTAATGTTGTGTGTATTATGGGATTTTTCCCCGTTTTTCTGTATTTTTTAGAATTGTCACGAGTAAGTATTATTTTTCTAGAATTTGTGTCAAGTTTGGTTTTAATTATGAGACGACTATTCGTTTTTCTCACCAACTATTCATTTTTCTCAACAACTATTCATTTTTCTCATCAACTATTCATTTTTCTCACCGACTATTCGTTTTTCTCATCGACTACTCGTATTTCTCACCAACCACTCGTTTTCTTTCCCCCTAACATCTATTTATCAAAACCTCCAACATTGTCACCATCTTGTCAGCACCATCCTCCTCACCCAATTTCCTTCTTCCTTTTCTCCCTTCTCTCTACCCATGATCCTCACTCAATCTGGCCACAACCTTGTCATTGTGGCCGCGTAGGTATAGAATTATATCCAAATTTATTTGATAATTAATTGTTTTATGATTTTGGTATGATTGTAAATAGGTGTTGGTTTAAATTTAAATGCATGTTAATGGATGATAATAGTGAATTAGAGTTTAAAAACATTTAAAAAGATATTGCCTTGTATGGATTGATGAGGAGTGTAGCATTCATCCCTTATACTGGGCATTAGTATTTAGTCTTGTTGTGTATGTATGAAGTAAGAGCTCCCAACTAGTTGCGTTGACACAATTGGAGCTTTTACCAGGTCTATTTAGGACTCGATCTCAATTTATTATCTCATTCTATTGTGTTTTGTTTTTAATAGGTAAGACGGCGTGTCGAGTGGTGGATTTATAGTATCGCACTCCACACAGGTCATTTAGCCTATCGTATTTCCGGATTAATGACCCTTGAGGATGAGATCTCTCGAGTTTGTCTTCGAAATTCAGATTATGGTCATGATGCCTTCGGGCCTATAATATTGAATCCCCTACCTAGGCCTATGTATATAGTTTTGGTTTTCAGTGAGATGTGTGACCAGGGAAATTTGACAACTGCGCTACGTGAGCGGGTGTGTGCCAGTCAAAGAGGGCTCTAGAAGTAGTGAGTGTCCACTCCATTCCCGAGGGATCCTGATAATTCCACCTTTAAGTTCATCAAACACAGAGAAGTGTGGAGGTTCATGGGTACTACTATGCAGCGCATGTTTAGACTTGTGGTTTCGGACGGTACTGAAGGTGCATGCTTGAAAGTACTCGGCATCTTTACTTAGGGGAAGGAGTAATACAGAGGATGTACAGGACTGAAAGGAAAGAAAATGATTTTACCACGCAAGGGGAAAGCTTAAATGGCCAAGGAAAGAGCATGACATGGAAAGGGGACACTATCGTCTAAGGTCGACGGCTCCCATTATTGCCCTTGTGAGAGTTCTTGAAGAAGTATATGAGTTTTTATTTATTCAATAGGAGAGTTGGCTCTCTTGTGCCAGTTTGTTTTTAGTTATTTTCTCGACCAGATACACTCATTACTAACAGCATATTAATATATATGTAGGTGAGAATCGCGAGGAATGAGCGCTGTCGGGACTATGGAGGACAACACTTAAATCGTGCACACATGTACCTATCGAGTGAATGTAATGATGATAATGTGTATAGAAATGTGTAGTTTAAGAAATTTAAATATAATCTGTGAGACTACTACAAATGTTATGCATGTGAATGAAAATGGAAAGTAGAAAATGAACAGAGTGAGCTGCGAAGCGAGGATAACTAGAATATGAAATACATGATATGTTTGGATTGTGTTTTCGATATTTGTTGTTATAAGTATATACTATTTGTCATTGACAGGGTGTCCTCTATTAAACTTTAATAGGAGAATCTGTCGATTTCATTTTCAAAATAAATATTTCTTTTGAACTTTTTCTTTGTTTCTTTTCTTCGTTGACTTACCTGCACGTCATGACATGCATATAGGACAGTGTTAGAACCCAAATATTCCATCTATGTTTCGCATACTACATCACCATCTTAAGACGCTAAGGGTAGATCCGGGTTAGCTTAATCGAATCAAACAGATTAGCGAACGGTTCGTTCACCGATAACATTTCCACGTTGGTTCATGGGTGAACCGAAATGGGGTGTTATAGCACTGGCGGGCATGGTGGGTACAGGCCTATAGCCAGCCGCGAGGTGGTCACGACCATACTAATTTAGTGGTCGGAGGAGGGGCGAGGTCACACTAGTGGCAAGCCAAAATAATTACGCCGTTAAGTTGTAAAAGTCAAAAAATCATAAAAAAACTGTGAAAGATAATTGGGTGAAATCTAGGGTTGATGTGGTGGCTTAGATCATGCCAAATGGCTCAATTTGAACGTCCGACAACTCATGGCCTAATGGGCCCACTATAAGTATATGCAATGTGCTTATTGACGGAAAGGTCGGATCGAGACCATCCAAAGTCAAAATTGACTCAAGTCCTAAAAGTAGCTCTACAGTCGGCAATCGATGTAAGAAGGCTAAATAGGCCTCGAACCTTCAACTCAATTGGGTGAAAACCTATGATTCAATCAAACTAGGCCCACATTGGCATATTCTGATGATCGAAAATCTCTATGATTCATGCAAAGAGATATGCTGAAATTCCCAAACGGATACTAAATATTGCAACTGCCTAGATCTAGGCCTCAAACCCTGGGTGACATATACATACAAATCATTATACCTTGGTATACACTTATAACTCATGCTCTGATCATTTGCATGTCGAGCAAACTCAGCCACTATACCAAGCTCATACGACCATCTAGACCCATACTCATGGTCTGAAAATTAGTTTGGCTTGAGCCCACACATACCGACTCAAGACTGGCACGAACCAGGCAAAACTAAAATCTGGTCCTAACCCGAAACTGGGCTTTCACAGATGTTGTGGAATATATTATCTTATTTCTTCTAATTATATGACTTAGTGTTTTTATCACTAACGTAGAATTGTCTCCTCAGGTGAGAGCATGGAAGGGTGAGAGTTGGGACAGCTGGGGGACTTAGTTATTAGACTATTATTTGTTATTATACTTCTAGGTTGTTTGTCAGGCGGCTTAGATTATTCAGAGCATTCATTTTATTATGTTTTATTTCATGACATGACTTAGTGTTTGAATTTTAACTAAATGTTTAGTATGAATTTAATTTGTATGGTTTAAAAGAATTTACGTCATGGATTTATTCATGATGTTGATGAACTAATCGAAAATTAATTTACGGGACATTTAGTTTTATATTGTAACACTTGGCCTGTGGTTTGAAACGGGCAGGTACAGCTGACCTCTTTCTCTTACTTATCTGTATCATAACCTCCTAGGTCTGCTGGGTCATCTCTGCCCAATTATTATTTGTTCGCTGCCCTGTACCCAACATACTGAGGATCGACACGGTCTGCCTATAGTGCCTCAAATGGTGACATTCTGATTGTGGACTGATAACTATTTTTCTAGGACAACTCCGCTAGAGGTAGATGCTCTTCCCAACTTCCTCTAAAGTCTAGAATGCATGGTCCGAGAAAATCCACCACTATCTATATGGTTTTCTCAGTTTGCCCATCCATCTGAGGGTAAAAAGCTGTGCTAAACCTCAACTCGGTGCCCGTAGCTGTCTGGAAAGCCTTTCAAAATCAAGATACGAATCTCGAATTCCTGTCCAATATGATCTCCTGTCGAACTCCATGTAGCCTAACTGTAGGATGTCTGTAGAGCATGGCCAAAGTGGTCAATGGGTAATCCATCCTGATTAGTACAAAGTGCACACTCTTTATGAGTTGATCTACTATGACCCAGATAGCATCCTTCTGTTGGCGGGTCCTAGGCAAACCGACTACAAAGTCATACACTATGGTCTCCCACTTCCACTCAAGGGTTTCTAATAGTTGTGGTATTCCGCTTGGATGTCTACGCTCCACTTTTACTTGCTAGTTGTAAAACCTCAGTTTCGGCTTAGGGTTTTACCCGATTTTAGTTTTACCTAATTCGGGCTAGTCTCGAGTCGGTTCCAGAGAGCTCGAGCAAGACCAATTTTCAAATCATGAGTATTAACATGTTATAGCGGTTGACAATGCCCGCCATGCAGATGATTAGAACATGAGTTATCAATGTATACGTGTGGTACACATATGATTTGTATGAGTTAGCAGTGGTTTTAGGCCTAGATTTAGGCCGTTAAAGCATTTATTATCTGTTTGGGATTGTTAAGGTATCACATTTGCATGCATCATAAACATTTTGACAATCGGATTGTGCCCATGTGGGTCCAACCTGACTGAGTTGCAGATTTTCACTCGATTGAGTGTAAGCCCATTTAGCCTTCTTACCTCGATTCCCACCTATAAAGTCATTTTTATTACTCCAGTTTGTTTCGACTTTAGACGGCCTCGATCTGAGCCTTTTGTCAATATCTATATTGTATATACCCATAAGTGGGTCCTAGTAAACTGCAAGTTGTCAGACGTTCTGATCGTTCCACGTGGCAAGATTTGACCTATCTATGTCAGCCCTAACTTTCTACATTTGATTTCGAGAGATTTCCTACATTTTTAGAGTTTTACACCCATAGCACCGTCGATACTTTGGCTTGCCAATGGTGAGTCTCCGGCTTGAGCCCGGCCACCAGACTGGCACCACTAGGACTGCCTGGCAGCTGGCTTTCCATTAGTTCAACTCTAGAGCCCCAGCAGTGCTGCAGTCGACACTGGCGATGGAGTTTTTAAAGCCAATATTGGCTGTCGTTGCCACTACTCCAACTGTTTTTCTGTGCCAACAAAGCACCTCTGGTCGATCAGACCATTCAACAGCTTCCTCTCACCAAGATCTTCCATTTGAGACTGGCACTGTCCTCCACCATGCCCCAATCATCGACGGCGACTCACACTTGCCTAATGGTATTTTTTAGCATTTCTGGCCGTTTCGACCAGCCATCGACTGGACATTGCCGAATGTCGGCCCAAATAGTTTCCTCACTCGACGGCCTATCTTCTGAGGCCACCCATGACCATTGTTGTGGCCGCAATCACTGCCGGCAATGTCGTCACTCACAAGCAGGACTCCACCGATCAATCCCACCATTCCGACTGGCGGCGACCCCATTCCCGTCACCACCAGCATTTTTTGGCGACGGGCAACAGCTACCGCATCCAACCCGTTTGCTCCTGTTCGTGTCCATCTTCCGTCGTTCACGTCTACCTGGCCATGCCTGAGTCTGCCAGTCCGAGCATGAGTCTGTCTCCATTAGTCTAGTTCATGTCTGCCCTGTCAACCCAACCCATGTTCTAGTTATCCCAGACCGGGTTGGTTCAGCCCATTTGACTCGGTCTGGTTTATCTACGTTCGGTTCGGTTTAGCTCATTTTTAGCCCATTTTTGGCTGATAGCTCTATATTAGTTTAAATGCATATTCATATGGTTTAGAATGTTTATATGTTATGATTATTTTTCTTTATTTATTATTTAATTATGTTATTTATTTAATATTATTATCCATTTCTTATTATTCGTGTATTTATTTATTTATTATTTATTTCTTATTATTATGATTCATTTCTTATTATTTACATTTGGTTGTATTTATTGTTTGTTCGCGTGTATGTTATTATTTATTTGTATTTAATTATGTATCCTTGTATTGTATTAATTACTTATATCTTTACTAATACGAGTATATATGATATTTACTCGAGTATTTATATAGTAAAATTATATTTTTATTTTAAGATTAGAGTATTATTTTTGTTCATGTCTTTATTATTACTTAATTATCTATGAGTGTATTCTTTATTTATTTATTTATTTTTATTATGTCTCAATTTACGTGTCGTATGTTTTGTTGTAGATTTATTTAGCACTCTCGATTTGTGTTTGTGTGTTGTATGTTATCATTTTACTTAGTAGTGGGTTTCGATGTAGGGTATGGAGTTCGAACCCGCCATAGAAGTGTCGATGCGCTTTGAGCTTGGAACATAGGTCCGTATGACTCACCCTTTGCTTGGTCTCTACAAGACTCCATGTGTGGCAAGTTTAACCGTATTTTATATGTAGGATGGAATCAGTGATGTTTTATTGGATCCCTCCGATGTTGGGCGATTTAGCCGTGTTTTCTACATATGTTTAATAAAACTAAAAGGAAGAGATCCCTATTGGTTTTCGAATTGAAGCTTTAGAAATATATGATACAAGTATTTTTCCTAAATCTATTATATAAGCTCATGAATTAGAGAGTGAGCGCTATGGAGATATATATGAACCACACTATTAATCTTTTAAACTCTGATGTAGTGCGGTGTATGAATGTATTGCGTAATGCAACACATTTCTGGAATTTGTGGCACTGACTTAACCTTTCCTTTTTCCACTCAAGTACTATGGTGGGTGTAATATGGAAGGATGTGAGGGTGTAAGCATTGTATGTATGATTATGAATATTAGCCATGCATGCAAGTCGACACTTGTTTAAGTATGTTTGCTTACCACCCAGTGTGAGATAATTTTTAAGTTTCATGGGTAATAGAATATCCATTTGCTAGTTTGTAATAGTTATATTTTGGGGGTAGTAACACTCGTTACTAATGTTTTTCATATTATGTATAAAGGTCTTACAATCATAACTCGACTTTTGTCAAATGATAGATAAACGCTACATACACTTGAGCTTAGCGCAGTCATTTTCTTTCTTGCTTTTTTGTTTTTTTGATGTGTTTTGACGCATATTTAATAATGTCTTCCATTCTTATGACACAAAGCTGGTTGTTTCGATTTATCTTATCGAACGAGTCTTACTGACTAACCACTTTAAACATTACTCGACTTGATCATAATATTTCTGTTTCGGTTCTCAGGTGAACTAAATTTGGTGTGTTATAGTACAACTTCGGATGAGACACAAATGGTTGGAAAACCTGAGCTGAATTATTAGCAGCTACTTTTGAAGAGACCAGTTGTAACGACCCGGCAAAGATGCAATTTAATGGGCCTAACTAGCTAGGTGTTACTTAAAAATATAATGCCTTTAATGACCTGCCCTAACCAGCCAGGTGTCACCCAACAACATAATAAATAAAACAATAAAAATCTAACCCATAAGTCATAATTTGACACCAAGTCGGGA
>JAVDBV010085084.1:0-23737 GCA_032619315.1 Piper longum | reverse complement strand
GTGGTGCGGCGGCCGAAAGCAGTGTTGCGATGGAAAAGGAGGCCGGCAGAGGGTAGGGGGAATAAGAAGCGTCAAGGGGAGGTGGGGGAACAAATGGGTAGGTGACAATATCATAAATAAAAGTTAATTCTTCTTTGACTCGAGCAAAAAATAATAACTTGTAATAAATCTTAAAAAAATCAAGAAAAATTAGAAAAAATCCCATAAAATATATTACACACCATAACACCACAATGGCATATTATGTATATTATTATATTATTTTATCGAGTTGAGTTGAGTCGAATATTGCCCTACTCAAACTCGGCTCGTAGGATTCAAGTTCAAACTCGAGCATTTAAATGTTGAGTTCCGAGTCAAGTCGAGCCGAATGCCAAATGCTCGCGAGTTAACTCATTCAATTAGGAGCCCTACTCAACTCCATTAGTATTCGAATCGAGATTAGTTAAATCAGATTGGTTCAAATCAGTCCTCACAATTACTCGAACATGTATTTCTGACTCAAAACATGTCGAACTGAAATTGTTTCAATCAAACTTATTCAAACTCCTATCCTCAATGGATCTGGCTAGTACTCCATCATAACGCAAAACAGGACTCGAGTAGCACTCAAAAAACACAAAACTTGAGAACAACAACCGCTCGAAACATAAAACTTGGTTCGACCAATCGCAAAAGTTCAGACAAAGTGCTTCAGAAACAAAGAACTCGGTTCGGCTCCCTCAATTATTCCATCAGATGCAAAGCTCAACTCAACCAATATTTTCTGTGTGTAAATAAATAAATAAAAACCCGTTGGGAGTACCTTCACCATGCTGAGTGTAATTTTTCTTAATCGTTTAGGTATAATCGTATAAAAACACAAGACTCTAGTACAATAGTTCCCGAAACATAAAACTCTAAACTTGACCAATCACACAAATCCGAACAAAGAAAGGATTATTAGAGATATAAAATTCGACTCGACTTGGCTAAACTAACAAGTGGGAAAAATTTGAATCTACCATTAGTGCTAGAGAAGGGAGGGTTGGAAGCTGCGTTTTAGAATACAATGTTGTGTTTGTTGTTGTGCTGTCGCTCCCTCTCCCTCTTTCTTTATTACCGTTCAATTCATTTATTTTGCTTTTTCCTCTTCTTCTTCCTTTTCCTCCTTTTCCTTTTCCTTTTCCTTTTCTTTTTCTTTCTGGCTCCAAGAATGTCTCCATCTTTCCATGCTTGCTCCTTCAACGCCCCCTCTCTACCCATCCCTCCCATCGTCTATAAATAGTTGGCGGCGGTTGTTGGGGAGCTTCTGATTGCGGTTTCGATCGGGTTTGTAGCTTGCTGCGGCGGTTCTGATCGGGAAAGTCTGGTGCTTGTTGATTGTTGTGGTGGATTGGTGAGCTTTTTGAGCTGCTTTCTAATTTTTTTTTGGTTTTTTGGTTGGTTGGATTGTTTGGGGGGTGTTGGTGGTGGAAAAATTGGATTTCTGTTGGTGGGTTGGACGGCGGATGTGCGCATGTGCGGTGGATCTTGGGGCGGTCGCCGATCGTGGAGTCTGCGAGCTTTCTTTTGGGATTTTGGGGGAGAAGAGGTGGAAAGATGGGATTTTTTTTATGGAGGGGGAAACTTTGGAGCTGATCAATTTGATTGCTTGCTTGTTGTGTTGCTCAAATTGTTGTAGCATAACCTCAATATGATTTGATGCCTGGTAGTTTATTATTTTGCTGTCAATTTGATGTGGGGAATCCTTTTTTGACTTTAAATGTGATTGTGTAAAGATGATGTTAAAATTGCGAGCCTTGTCTATGATATGGATGCGTGTGATGTAATGCCTTATTACACCATTGCTTTTTGAGGATGATAACATTTAGCTTTCTAAGGATAGGAAATGTGGAATTCTTTGATTCACCATAGAGGTTATTTTTTTCTTTCCTCTCTTTGTGATTTGGAAAGATGTGGTGTAATGTGCTAGCCTTTTTCATCATTTGGTATGTATGAGCGTTTTAAGAACTTTAGGCTTAAGTAGAATATATTCTAATCTTGCCTTCCTTCTGTCTCAAATGTCTATTTTTCAGAGCTTGCATGTAAAAGGATTTAGGCCTTATTGGACGTTCTTCTTCTGGATTATTAGGATTTAGTGAGACGCTTCAAAATTGTTAGCTGAGGGGTATAGCTGCTGTAATGCAAGGCCAAGAAAGTACACTCCAGGCCATATCCGAGATGTTGGATATTGAACGTGGATCTAGTTCAAGTAGCTCGGGAATGGAATTGTCACTTCACTGGAATAGCAATGTGAATGCTGAAAATTCATTGAACTTACCTAGCTTTGGACTGCCAACCAATGAGCCAAATGCTGCATACCCAACTCCCATAAGGCATGATGAAAGCAGCTTGACAACTTGGCATCCTGGCCAACCAAGCTCTGGTAACCATGAGTTGCGTCAGCAAACAAATAATAATGAAGCCAAGAATGAGGCTGCATGAAAAATTGTGTTTGGTTTATACTTAGAAATAGAACAGAGTTTGATTCAGTAGTCACTTGTAGTAGGAGGCTAGATTGGGAGTTCATGGAACCAAACGGTGCTCTTGCTATAAATGGCAGGGGTGTCAACCGAAATGGCGACAGTATTGTTTCAGGTGAGCAAAAGTCTATTTTTTAAGATATGTTTTACTCATATTAGCATTACATTTAATCTTACAAGAGCCACTCACAATTGTCCGCAATGAAGAAGGAATTGAAGCAAAATATTTTGCCATGTATAATCACCCCTGAAATGGCTAGATTTGCTGCAGGTTCTTTTGTGAATCGTCTTGGAGATACTGGTAACAATGGACGAAGTAATTTGTATGATGGTCGTCGCTCGGGGCTCAAAAGGAAAGCTTCTGAAGGATCTGCTGGAGAATCATCTTCACATAATTATCCTGGTCTTCTGCAAGGAGCTGTGAATGGTCGCCAGGATCAGCAAGGCCATGTTTCTGTAGAAACTCTACCATGTTTAAATATTCCTGAGGAGCTTTATAATCAAAGAAGCGATGTTGGCATAAGAGGTGGATCATTTTCAAACACGTTTTTGTCCCAAAGCTCAGAAAGAAATACCCACTTGAGAACCATTCCTATGTATTGCCAAGATCCTGCTTTGTCATATAATCCTTGGGGTCCTGTTAGCACTTCTTATTCTAGGGAATCTAATGGCATGCCAGCACATCAAATTCTTTCAGGTTATGTACCTGCCAATAGCACTGCCAATCCTTGGACTGTGCCAGAAGTAGCTAGTACAAGTCAGACTCCAAACCTTCCTACTTATCCTAGAAGTGTACCCCCTTACACTCTCATTGGATCCCTTCGTCCCAGGCCTTCATCCACGTTTTCTACTCAATTATCTGACATTTCTCCTCAAAGGTCATCTGCGTCACTTGAGGAAACGAACCCTAGGACTGATCCAAGTTGTTCCTTGGGCAGCCAAGTGGCTCCATCAGATAATGAGGTAGTTAGACGGGCACGGAGATGGAATAGAAGTAACATGAACACAAGCGGATCACAAAATATTGCTTCGTCTTCCCAATCTGGTGCAGGTCCTAGTGGAGTCCATTCTGCACCTTCTACAAATTGGATACCAGAAACAAACTCTACAACTGGTCCATCTCAGAGACTTTCAACACTAATGCACCAGAATTTCGCCACATCAGGATCTGATTCTGGATCCCGTAATGCAAATATTCCTTCAGTTCGCCCAGCTGGTCCTTCATCGTCGAGGCAGCATATGTCCCTTCAATTGGGAGGGCGGCGTCGTTATTTTAGGTCCAGGCTGCCAATAGATAGACAAGGCACTGGCGTTCCAGGAGTGCCATTGCCAATTGGCTCTTCTGTCACTGGCTCCGATTGGAGTAGGTTGTCATCCCAGGTATTTTCACTAAAAAAATTGCTTTGTTATTTGGTTTTAAACTTGGTCAATTGATTACCACCAAAATCTCTCAAATCATTTTATTTCACTTGAGCTGCAAGATCATAATTTAGTATTTTGTTCAGATTAGTGAACTATTAAGGAGATTGCCAAAGCTCAAGCTTAGATGGAATGACAAATATTTAATGTCAAGGAATGAGTTTGTGATTAAGAACTGAAGTGGCTTATGTGCCATGTATAGTGTATTGATATGGTTTGCCTAATTTGAAGCTGAACATATACGTAATGGGAGTCTCTGCTAGTTTAGTATTTTAGCCTAAATTCTTCTAATTTGTAATTACTTCACTGAGTAGGATTAAGTTGGGTGGTTATTAGTGCGTACTTCAAATTGTGTGGAAGTTATGATTTTTATCAGTCTCATTCCGTGTTCTCAGTTAAGATCAGCAGCTGATGCCATAATTATTTTGTTCTGGTTACATATATGCTTCTATTCATGTTCAGCTCGTGGAAGTTTTATTTTGTTCTGGTTGCATATATGCTTCTATACACGTTCAGCTCGTGGAAATTCTTATTTTTGCGTTTATTGCAATTGCTAGATACGGAATCTGATCCTAGCCCGACAGGGGAATCATATGAGACTGGAGGTTTGTAATTATGCTGATGCTTATTTTTCCTCATTTTCCACACAGCTTTCTACAAATCCTTGGTGGCAGTTTGGTGATTTGATTGAATAAATTACTTGGCTGCCCATTCTTGTTATCTAATCAAAATAATCATTATCAACACCACTTTATACCGAAATTACTTGGCATTTGTCACTGTGAATTTTGCAATAATTTCCTTTATAAGCGGTTATGAACATTACTCTCCAGTATAACATTGAAAAAATACAGGACATGATTATAAACCATTCTATAATTTATGGAGTTGCGGATTTGCATGATCGACATAGAGACATGAGGCTTGATGTGGACAACATGTCATATGAGGTGAAACAATTGATGTTCTTGTTTGTTTTTGGCTCCTCTTTATATCTCTCTGTCTCTGATGTGGTGCTTGATTATTTCAGGAATTACTTGCCTTGGAGGAGCGAATTGGAAATGTCAGCACAGGGTTGAGTGAAGAGACGATCTGTAAGTGTTTAAAACAGAGAATATATGCTTCACTTGAAGTGGAGGATGCCCAAGAGGTTGAACCTTGCTGTATTTGTCAGGTGAAGTACACTCATAGTGCAGACAATATAACTCCTGTTGCTCATAATCATCTTACTATATTAGTAGTTTTACATCAGTGATTTAGAAGCAGGTTATAACTGCAGGTACCTTAGTGCCTTGTAATTCATGTTGCATTGGCTAACTTAACATTCTTCCCAACTGCCTTTTGATATATGTACTTCCAAGTTGTAGATTTTTTTTTTGTTTTTTTTTTTAAATGATCTATTAGCTGATAACCTCTGTTGGGTGGTTGTAGGAAGAGTATCTAGAAGGAGAGGGGCTTGGAAAGCTGGACTGTGGGCATGATTTTCATACTGCCTGTATAAAACAGTGGCTTATGATAAAGAACCTCTGTCCTATTTGCAAAACAACTGCATTGGTTACTTAATCGAAAAGATTCCCTTCTCAGAGGAGGATTCAGATGTAATAAGAATATGATGGCTGAAAGTAAGTTTGTTGTCTTATCTTTGCTAGTTTTTCAAACGGTATTAAGAAAGGAGAAGCTTAATTATTGATTTGGCTGCCATTTTGTGTTTGGTTATCATATGATTGATCTCGAATTTGGGTTGCTGCAGGATGGTTTGCAGCGAACGAATCATAGCTCACTGAGATGAAAAAATAGTTGCCTCATATTCGTTGAGTTCTTATACGAAATGGAGAATTTTGATGAAACATTTTGGGTAGGTTGTAAATGCTCGTCTTCTTCAACAAAGAAAGGCTGGCAAGGGAAGGGTAAGGATGTCTGCTAAATTTTGCAAGAATGACTCTGATTCTTGTGATTTATATTCAATATCCATGGCTATCATTTACTGATTGCTATTTTATTGATTTGTACTTGTTTTTACTGTGAAAATTGTTGCCACATGTTATGCGTAAGCATATTGATTTACCGACATCTTCTTGGCTGGAAAAGATATAAAAAACAAATAAATATTCGTGGATGCTTCTATATTTGGGATTACATGTGTTGCATCTATATTTGATCTGTTTGGGATGCTTCCTTTCCATCTTGCCCCTTGCCTGCTTGGCAAGAATGTACCCTCAATATGCTCAGAACTGTGGCAATAGCTGTTACTCAATTTATTTATGCCTTGTTATGCCCAAGACAGGTTCTAGAGTTCTATTGATTTATAATGATGGGTGTTTTTGCTTTCATCTTTTTTTGTAGTTTTGCCATCTTGGGTTGTCAATAGGCTTCTGTAACATGTTGAGAGGATAGCAGATATTTTATTGTACCGGTTGTAGCTTTTATTTACATGTGTTTCCATTCTTCAAGTACTATATGGGCTCGTAGTACATATCTTATATATTACCAAGAACTTCAAGCACAATTGTCTTGTCAGCAGTTTTCTAGCTTTAGTCTGTAAAAAGCACTTGCGGTTTAAATTTTAAACCATGAAATTACAAACGACATCATATTTTGGCTGATGCAAACTAGTCTTGAAGCGCATAGTATCGGTTAACTAATTTATGCCCCTCCAATCTTGGGAAATCTGTTGCAGAAGTAGATCTGTCTAACTGAAACGTGGGCTTGTCTCCTCCTTTGGGACTGTTGTTTGGTTTGGGGGCTAGAGGGTGCCAATTTTTCACGTTCTTTATTGCCCAGGGATGGCCCTCTGTTCTGGGAGAAGTTCCAGTAGGTGATAGAAATGGTGTTTCGGTTGTGTCGTATCTGTTTTGACTCCAGATGATGCACTCCTCGCACTGCTGCCAGTTTCCTGGGCATGGGTAATGTCTTCGATGTTCTTCTTCACCTTTCCAAGCCATAAAAACAGAAAACTGATCAATGTCATGGTGACAATAAATGATCACAGCTCAATTGATAAAACTTTCTTACCTCTTTGGAGGATGCATATTCATCCCTCTGCTTGTCTGATGTTTTATCTTTCGGCTTTGAAGGAAGACGTTTATGTTTTGAGGATTTGTTTCTGCATGGAGAAATAGCATGTTTTTAAAGGAAGACTTTGGTGTTTATCTTAACAAAGAATGAGATGCTACAACCATAAGCTAAATCCTTTTAGTCAAGCTAAACATACTTCTTTCTAGTAATAGTCTGCATTGGTGGTTCATCTTCTTTGTAAGTGACAGGGAGTCCAGAAAGATCACATGCCAATGGAAATGTGCTGAAAAACTGAGTGAAAAGGAGAAATTGTCAGCTTCCCTTACATATGAGCAGCAAACTTGACATGATATGGCCTTTTGTTCTTCTCTAGGTAGCTCTTTTTTATAGTTGTAGCAGACCTTATAACATAAAAAAATCCATATTACTTCATTTTGGAGTGCAGATGCCGCACTACCACGACGCGTTGGCTCCAGATCAAGTAATGTTGTTAACAGTCCCAAAGATGATGCAGGAAAATCTCTAAAACTTTCCAAATAGCTTGGCTTGTATGGCTGTGCTGGTCTGTAGTTTGTGTTCAGTTTCAACTTTTTCCAGTAGTCATCTGGGGGTGATCCACATAGCTTGCAAATCCTGTGAATTTGCTCTATCTGAAAACAAAACCAAGCACTCAAAATGTAGAAGTTGAAGCATTGTTGATTCTAGCACCAAATGCTAATCTTTTGACAAGGAAACGAGATGAACAAAAATAAGATGTACAACCATCCTGAATAGAATAAACTGCTAATGGCCTGAAAAATTAAAGAACTTCTCTTAAGAGTATTACTTCAGTTCTTCCAGGCATGATAGGCCTCCCAGCAAACATCTCTGCCAGAAGACACCCAGCACTCCACAAGTCAATGCCAATTCCGTAGTCAGTTGCACCAAACAACAACTCTGGAGCCCTATACCACAATGTCACAACTCTGCTTGTCAAGGGGCGTCTCTGGTTGGGGCTAAAAGTATTTGAAAGCCCAAAATCAGCAATTTTCAGGACGCCATGTCTGTCAATCAGAAGATTAGACCCCTTGATGTCTCTGTGCAGAATGCCCATTTCATGGCAATGCTGTAATCCTGCAAGCAGCTGTTGCATGTAACACTTCACCTGCACATCCATTACAACAATTATTCATATTTATTGATGCTTGATTTATGATAAAAAGAAATAGGTTAGTGAGGTTCTAGCCTGTGGTTCGGTGAGTCTTCTATCAGATCCACATATAACCCTTGTCAAGTCTGTCGGCATGAAATCAAAAACCAGGTAAAGGCTATAGTGCATTCTTGATGTGGCCAGCCCTTCAAGCTTCACTACATTAGGATGATCCAGCTTCTGTAGAATCATGATCTCCCTCGCCATGAATTTCACACTCTCAGAATCGGATGTTTCAAATCTGACCTTCTTCAATGCCACAATCTTCCCAGTTTCTCTATCTCGAGCCTTATACACATTGCTATACGTCCCCTGCCCTATCTGCAGCAAAAGTGATTAAGATTCAAAACACACTAAATGACACCAACTCTTACATAGATTCATCTCTACAAACAAAAGTGATTTCCACAATTTTCACCATCAATACTAAACATTAAACGATGGTCTTCTTCTTGATCCTAATTTTAAGGCCTTAAATGCAAAATTTTGAAGGTCGGATGCCTTTTCTAGCTATAGAGAATTTTGCATTCGTGAAATTAAACATTGCACAATGATACAATCGCATATATATAACAAATATAGGAAATCACATATAAACATTTTTGGATTAAGGAAGCAGGTGAATGATGATGATGATGATCACCTTGGCAATCTTGTCATAGGCGTCGGCGCTCTTGGGCACCAGCCCGACGAGCACCTCCGGTGGCACGTTTTCGGTGAGCCACTTCGGCCACCCGTCGACCGTCTCGTCGGCGGCCTCGCCCTGCTGACTCGCCTCCAGCAGCGGTGGATCAAACAACGGCCGCTGCACAGCCGCAGCCCCACCTCCACGCCCGCCGCTCCCCACCTTCTCCTCTAACTCCGCGTCTCCATCACCGCCTCTCGCCTTCTCCCTAACACCCACCACTTCGCCGGAGCCGGCTGCATCCGACGTAGGCACCACCGCGCTCCTCCCGCCGCTGCCGCGGTCGGCCTGCTCCCGCCAGCCACAGGCCTTACCCGACTGGCTAGAGCCGTCCTTGGCCTCGTATCCGTGCTGCAACTTCACCCTTTCGATGCCCCTGGTCGGCGATTCGGGGGCGGAGGGCTTCGTTTGGACGCAGCCCATTTCGGTGGCTGGTCAATCTCGGCTGCTCCGACGGTCCAATTTGTTGCAAGATTGCGACTTTCAAGATTGGGAGGGGTGGGGTGAAGTTGGGGAAGGGGAAGAAGGGGGAGCCGGCCATGGCCGGCCATGGATTTGGACTGGGTTGGGGGTGGTGATACCCATAGTATGGTCCGCCATGGAAGATAAGAAGGGGAGCCAATTTTCAAATATTTTTTGGCGGGTGCCAAGAGCCAATCACATGCTTACCCGCCAACGGGTTCGGACTAACTGACCGTGTCCGCGATGAACCAAAATTATGTTTTTTCATTTGTAATTTGTTTGTGTTTTATTGAATGATAAATAATTTTACAATTTAAATAAAATTATCTAATAATAATATGCTTGCATTTATCAGAGAGGTTAGTATGTAATCACAGTTCTAAAGAAAATGTTTTGAAAAAAAAATGATCCACCAAATTATTTTTTAACACTTAAATAACCGACAAGCTTCTCCCTCTCTAATTCCTTGTCAATTCTCAAGTAACCATCATTTTTTCTCTAATTTGATCCACCATTCCCCCCCTCATAATCCTCCTAACGCTAATTTTTCACCTTCTAATTTTTTTTTTCACAATCACATCGCTAAAATCTTTTAAAAATTATAGTTTATCAAACACTATTATTCATTCTAACACTTTAGCCATAAAAAAAAGTGATTCATGCTACTCTTTCATATAATCATTTACTAGTTTATACTAATATTTATTAGGGCGGGACATTTTTTTAAAATCATTGAAATTTGAGGTGGTTATTAAAATATAAAAAATAAAAAAATCAAGTATTATTTTTATAACTCCCTCTAAATATCTAGGAATTATCTTTGTTAAAAAAATAACTAAAATAGGTAAAAAACGTGTTTGGCATAACGTTCGACAAAATATAAAGTGGTAAAAACACAATTTAAAAACCTTCACAACGTTACACAATTAAAAAAAGGCGAGCTTTATTACTTTCAATGATTATAACAAAAGATTTTTTTTTATTTTAACTCTAGGCCCTAGTATATGATACAAGATGTCACACTATGTATAACCTACATATAAAGTTAGAGTGGATTAATATACTAAAAATTCCTATATCTGCCTTATCATTATATAATGAGAGATTATAACGACCTCATTTGATTTTACATTTACACTCTAATTGAGTAAAGAGAGATTGTAAAGATTTGATTCTTTTTTATTTTATATTAACTAGTTAAAACTTTGTACTTTTCATCTCTCAGAGCCCAACTTTTAATTCCCTTTTTACTAATGAGAATAATTAGTATCCGCAAAAAATTATACACTTATATAAGCTAATTGCAATATCAGCCTTTCGATTAGAAGGACAATTGGATGATGAAAGTAGTTTTGTCTATAATGAAAAAGATCAGTCATGTGATTTGAACGAGTGATTAGATTTAAAAAATAGCTGACATTCTCGTGTCAATAGCTTTTATCGTGATATTTTTTGATTGTTAGAATATTGTAAGAAGATTTTACACTTTATTGTAAGTAGGTTTTATAGTTCTCAGAATTTTATAATTTTTGATGGCTTTATATGATATTTTCTAGTTCTCAGAATATTGTAAGAAGGTTTGATATTTTATAATAATATGATGAGTTCTAGTTGTTGAAACTCAAAATAAATTTTATTAAATTTTATTTACATGCATAAATTCGTCCACCATAATTTTTTGTTGAATTTGTTCAAAGTCTCAAAAACCTAATAGCATTGGCTACAATGGACCATAAGAGGATTTTGGGCACTGCTCAGTAAATAATAGAGGTGAGATTTAGGTGGTTATTTTTTAGAGAATCACTTGCATAGTTTTCAAATAGAAAACATGAGTTATTGCAGCAACTAGCATTAAAATATTAATATACAGATTATTATATGTTAAGCTATTTATTTTAGTTTATGATATTTTACATTCATAGTTATTGGCCTTGATAAATTAGCCATGCCAAAAGCCTGGTTTTCTACTAGCCTGTGAATAATGTAACTTTTAGTATTTCATGCTTTTAAGTTTAAAAATGATTGTTATTTACATTATATAATCTCATTATGTTAGTTAAACCATAAGCGGCTGTTAGATGTTTTTTGTATATAAGTATGATTTCTTTGAGGAGTGTTATATACATGAATTACACTTCATATAGGTTATATGAGTTACAACTTTTATTTGGAATAATTTAATAGGCCTTACCACTCAAAATCTATATTGATATATGTAAAAATAAATAATTATGGTAAATTTAGATTCTCAAATCAAGCAAATACATTTAAACCATTTTATCATACTTATCCAAGTAATTATAATAAAAAATTATATCAAATATATATTTAAATTAGTAAATTTTTAAAAATCTAAAAGTGGATCATAATGGCATTAAATAAAAAAAAAATTTTATCAGCATCCTACTTATACACTCTATGTACTTTCCATACAAGTAAACCTCCATATACAAGCTATATGAGTAGGTGTAGCTCATATAAGTTTTAACGAGGTGTAATTTATTTTAATCTTTTCTTTTCATTTATATAATCAAATCAATCAAGTTTTATGACTTATCATATTGTCAAACATGTCAAATTGTGTTAACATATATAATTGACCATATTAATTTATTGTCACCTGTCATAAATTACATTGACCATGTGATGATACCCTTTTACCCTTGATTGTCCTATCCCTGATTTATTATCAATTAATCCTCCATTGTAGATCACGTTTTGAACTTTGATGACCCCATTGTCTCTTAATAAACAACACAATCAATCCTCTTACATTCTACATATAATTATATTAATTTATCATTATCTATCATAAATTAGATTCGTTATCTGTCATAAATTTGGATTGACCAAATGATTGGTTTTTACCTTTGATTGTCTTATCTCTTATTGATTACCAAATAATCTTTAATTCATAACTCATGTTTTGAACTTTGATAACTGTCCTAAATATTACCTCTATATAAGTCTTTGTTGTATAATATATTGTTATTTAAAATTGACCTAAATTCAATTGATATATTAAAGTTAAGTATTTATGACCTATAAATAAAGATGTGGAATTCAATGTGAATATAATTAATAAAGGTGTAGAATTTAATATGTAGATGTAATTTTGGTAAATTTTTTTTATGATATGTCAAATTAAAATTATGAAACTAAGGCTATAAACAAGGATGTTATAATTCTTGAATTCATAAGTGGTTTTCGTTCTGACATCTTATTGTCTAGAAATTTTGGTTTTGAAATATTGAATTTGAAAGATCATAATCTAAGGTAGTAAAATATCAATTTTCTTTTATGTATTTAGGTACGTTTCTGCTATTAAATTTAATTTACTTGATGATTTGATACGAAGACTAGTAAAGTTTTATTTTTTAATTTAAGTTATAAAGTTAAAACAGTCTTGGCTATGAATGAACACAACCAATCCTCTTGCATTCTAGGAATCAATTTCTTCACTAGAAGAAGTAGACAATAATCCGTCTTTCTAGTTGCAATAGAAGAGGCAAAGGGATGGAGAGGTGGTCGCCGTATCTATTAGAAGCAGCCAACCCCATGTAGAGAGCTTCGCATGAGAAGGCATCTGTTTTACTAATCAAGTGATTTGCTAATTCACTACTCTAGTACTACACACGTGGTGCAGGGACGTCGTAGAACGATTGCTATATCTTCATTTTAAGGAATGTCAAGTGCCTTTTTCTTATCGTTACTCTTTCTATATAGACACTACATCTGTATTTCTTCCCCATTCTCTGTTGGTTGTAGCCAACTCTATCAATGGAACAACTTCTGTACTATGCTTTGTCTTCTACCATGATGAAGAGCAATCGTTCTAGTCTGTCCACTACCAGATATAGGTGGTAATGGAGGAGAGAATTAGCAGATGGCATGGTTAGAAGACTCCCTCCCATGAGAAGCTATCTACATGGACTCGCCGTTCCTAATAGACAACGATGACCACCTCTCCCTTTTCCATATCTCCACAACAAGTACAAGTATTGGAGACCGTGTTCATGTTGGGACTGCGTTATTCCGTGGTTGCCCCTGCCACGGTGAGGAAGTGGATGATTACGGTACTTGTCCTTTCAACGTGCATTGTTTTAGCCTTCCTACCGACTACCATTGTCTAGACTTTGAAGACAGCTCCGAGGACCGGGAAATTATTATCTCTATATATCATCACGTTTAACTCTGTTCATTATCTTTGACAACACATGTATTTGCGGCGGGAATATCCTAGACGCCCAAATTCCCATATGATCCCCAACTTGGGCGCCGAACATATCTTGTTGCCCATCCCCATTTGAACAGTCGTGGCCATGAAACAAGCCTTCAATCTAACAAACAATGTTCTGCCTTTGCTATGTCGTACTCGATCTCCATGGGTAGTAAGCAAAGTCCATTTTATAAACCCCAATAGGGTCCTCATTTTGATCCAAAAGTATTTAGATAAGCGCAGAGTGATTGTCTGGTTTGATCAGAAAGTAACTGCTTGCCATGGAAAGGTCGAACTGGACGCATGTATCTTTGACAACCTATGCATTTGCTGGGTAGGCGCCCAAATTCCCATTTGATCCCAAACAATAGAAGAGGCTATTGTAGTAAACTGGGTTGGAGAGTGGTCATCTGGTTAGGAGCTCACTCACGTAAACCAACGTATTTCGACGCGTGATTGCTCATTCGAAACAAGTTGATGATGCCATTATCCTCACTAACCGGGAGGATGGAGAAGAAGAGGCAGCCCTCACAAGTGGCCTTTTCATATCCAAATTGTACATTTCTTGGTTTAGTCCACAAAGATATGTAACAATGATATCTTCTCGTGAAAGGGCCACTGTTATTGTTATCGCCGACCCCAGCACGATGCCACAACCACACTGATCCTCTCCAATAAACTTGGACGAACATATCTTGTTCAGCAGCCATGGCCATGAAAGAAGCCTTCGTTCTAACAAACAATGTCTTGTATTCGATATGTCATAATACTCAGCAGCGGTAGTAAGCATAGTCCATTTCTTAGACTTTGTTTACAAAATATTGGATGGATCAAAAACAAGCTGAACCCTATTGGGTTTTACAAAATAAACCTTGCTTACTGATGATGTAAAGAAGTATGACATATCTTGTTAGATCGAAGGCTTGTTTCATGGCCATGGCTGCTAAAACGAAGACGAGTAACAAGATATGTTTGTCCAATATTGTTGGAGAAGATGATCCGTTCGGTAACAATGAACTTGTGTGGCAACATGCTAGGGTAGACAACAACACTAATGGTGGCCCTTTCACGAGAAGAGATCGCTACATGTCGTTGTGGATTGAACCCAAAGATGAGGGTTTGGACATGACAAGGTCAGAGGCAAGACTCGTCCCCCATGTCAGTTCCCATGCTCAATTGTGATGACAAAGAAGTAGAAGCGCAATTGGTCCTTCAAATATTGCATGCAGCAACAAGAAGTGATTTGAGCCCCAATCATCTGATTTGGGCGTTCATTATCTTGGTCAAACGAAGCACAAAATATCACATAGTTGCGCTTAGACTTTATTTGATTCTCTTCTTCAACCAACTCAATAAAACAAAAATAGAAATAGTGTCAATCGCTCTCTATTCCATATATAAATATTCTTGAATCAGGACAACTTCCCATAAACTAAGCCTGCGAGAAGTGATCAAAACCGCGATTCTGCAGAGAAACAATTGAATAAAATGCATTCAAATTCATTTAGTCAGACAGATAAAACGAAGCTACAAAATAAATCAAATTTTGTTTGAAAAAAAAGAGCCTCATTAAGTTTAAAAAAAAACCATGTTGATGAAAAACATCCTCTAAAATATGGGAGAATGAAATGCCCACAAGTTCTGGACCTTTGATGAAACTCCACTTTTATATTTATCACATTCTCTCTTTTAGATGAAATCTAATGAGTAAATCTATTTGTTTATTAATAGTTGCATTATAAATAATTAAATATATGATTAATGCACAGTTTTTTTGATGATATTTACTTACAGAAATGCACGTTTTATGACCATTGTTCATAAAGCAGCTTCTCAGGTATCAATCTCTCTGCCTTTGCTAGCAATGCTTTAACTAAACAGGAGTCATGGGAATAGTTCTCTCAGACACCCAACGAAACTAAGCCTATAACAAACTAACAGCAAATAGCCCGCTATGACAATTGATAAGTAAATTTCAACATTGCATTTTTTTTCTAGCTCCCATCCTAATTTGATTTTAAGAAAGTAATTCTTATTTATTGAATTACATCAATGAATATAAAGCAAGTATCAACTCACTCCTCATTTTCGATTACTTCAATCTCGATTTCGATCCATTCAATAAAATTAATAGCTCATGAAATCATAATCATTAGACAGAAAACAACAAACCAATATGATTAAACTCTATCTTATTACGGAAATAAACAGAAAAGAGCATAATAATTGATGATAAGCACTGGAATCCATCAATTCCCTTCATTCTAAATCAGTCTGAATCCAATCTACCAGCTAAAATAGAAAATTGATGATGAAACTGCATGGTTTGCATTGGGGGAGAGACTAGTCTGTGTCGGCGGGTAGACATGATACGAAATTCACCTGGGATATCGATGTAAGTCGTCCATTTACCGGCGATAAATAAGGGGAGGGGACGGCAAAGCTTGCCTGCCGTGAAGATCTCGTAGCCTCCTCTCCTTCGTTTTGAAGATGACAGTGAATGTTTATTTTATTTTATTTTGCGTCCTCTCTTCGGTACGTAAATTATTTTTAGAAAATTTTAATTTGGATGAAATAATATTTTAATTTTTTTTAATTTTTGGTACGTAATATGTATTATTAAATAACAAACTTTAATTAAATAATATGATAACGAATATATATATATATATATATAAAGTACAATTTATCATTTTTTATATTTTTAAATATAGGTAAAATTATAATTTAAAAATCAACTAATGATAAATAGAATATCAATATAAATTTAAAATTCAATGAATATAAATGAGGGCATAGAGCTATTGTGGGCAACTTCCCCACTTTTTCAACGGGTCTTCAGTCATTATACCTTTGAGTTCATCTAAGGAATTTGGATGTTGGTGTCACGTATTTGCAACAGCAAAAAAGCCCTTAGGATTACATTTTATTTCCTCAAATGTAATTTGATGGGATCATTTGATCAAAGCCAAACATACGTTTGATAACAAATAAAAAGTTAAGTCTATCAACCCGAATCAACGAAAACATATAACAGGCCGAACTAGTGCAGGTACAACTATGAAGAAACAGTGATCATTTGGGATCAGAGAAGAAGCCATTAATGGCGGGCATGATCTCCGGGCTTTTGCTGCGAACATACCTCCTCAGAATGTTCTCCTTGTACCTACGCCCTTCGTCATGGTTATCCAGCACCCCAGCTGCCCTGTTCTCCTTTGTCACCCTGCATTTGTTCAATTTCATCCCACATCATATAACATTGTGTAAAAAAAATACAATCAAATGATTTTCGACATGGATTACATGCAACCTACTTAAATTTTTTTTAGAAGTGATATGACCCCGTTAATCGTGGTAACGAGGTAGAATAATATTGGTTTAATATGTTCACAAATAATAACGAATACAGAGAGATATGCTGTGCAAGTAAACCATAAATAATATTGTTTATAGATCTGGGTATCTCAAGATGGGCATCCAAGCTAGATCTAAGCTTAAACAGTATGTATATTGCATGATAGTAAATTAAATGGATCAAAGAATTGATGTTTTTGATTTACATGCAATTCCCATCATCAATGACATACGATGCATGCATAAAAACTCAAGAACTTAAAAAACACAATTACCATAATATACACAAATCTTCTATGAATGTTCAACTAAACGAAAACAAGCTGATTGAGTGTATAAAGTACCTGACTTCAGGATTGGTGGTGATGTTTCTAACAAGCTGATAACCGCAGATCCCGACTGCAACACCAACCGTGGCAAACAGAGGATACGCCTACAAACCATTCCCATCCACAAACACACGAAACAGTGAATACCCAACAACGCAAAAGAAACAAAAAACTCCAATACCTATTAAAAAGTGAGGAAAAAGAAGAAGAGAAGGAACAACTCATGGTCACCTCGGGCCTCAACCAACGTTTAAGAACAGAAGAAGTAGAAGCGGCCATCTACGTGCTTCCAACAAATTAGGAGGAGTCGGAGCAGCAGATGGCCGGCCGGACAACGGGAAGAGGAAGATTGGAGAGATAGGCGAAGGCAAAGGGTAGGGAGAAGGCTGGCTGGGGAATATTTCGTATATTTATATATATAGAAAAAAAGAAAGACAACTCAGAGATGTTGGGAGGGGAGGAAAATGCGTTGGTGTCGGCTCTCATGTGCATGTCTCAGAAGGTGGGGAGCTAGTGCAGCGTATACCAATTTGGATTCGCCGATTCGGTAGTCCAACGCCGTTCATTTTTTTGCCTTCTTTTCTAGTCTTTGTCAAATATGGAGGCCATGTTGTTCGTCCATTCACATGGAGGTTTCAATGGAACCTTCGGCACCGTCTCTATGATTGAAAAATCGGCATCTGCACCGATCTACGTCCCCTCTCGCTGTGACCAATGCGTGCATGCGAGTCATCTCGTTTGTTTTAGTGGGAAAACAATCATGTTAATCGTTTTTGTATTGTGGTTTACTCTAGCCCTACAACAGTTTTGTAGGCTCCTTAATACTTACTTAATTTGAATTTATTTATTATTATTAATTATTAAGGACGCAATGGATATAATTGGATAATTTATGAGCACAATCCTTTGAGATCAAGCACAAACTAATGCCATCAACATGGATAATTGTGAAAATACTTTTTTACAACTTTCAAAGTTATGCTGTTTTTGTTTACTTTGCTGCTATAGATTTTATTGACTTATAATGACCAAAAAATGGCACAAATAGAAAATGAATTTTAAGGGACTACTGCCTTTAATACCTTCTGCGAACTAGGAAATAGGAAAATAGAAAACAAAGAGTAATGTGAAGTAATAAGGAGAGCCATGTGCTACTTTTTAATTGCTCCAAGCTAAAAGATTCAGTAAAGGCTGTTCCATAACCATTTATGAAATCAATTAACCTATGCATCTCGAATTATAATTCATATCTCAATTTAAACTTCGTATGCGTATGAGCTTTTTGTTAGAGTCCACAAACTGCAGAAATAATTCTAAACTAATTTTCTGTGTTTTGTTTTATCCATCATAAAATTCTCCGCTTGTTTTCAAAGTATTATGTGCACGTGTCAATGCCTGCGTAGTTAAAAACAATTTTATCTTGTTCTTGTCTTGCTTAGTATATTTTGATCTCCAATATAAATATAAATGTATGGATATTTATGTATATTGAACTTCTGTAACAATGTGCAGATTTTCTGGGCTTTACGATTTTGAAAAGCCCAATGGTGAGGGAGCATTGAACCTCATGAATGCTTGTGCCATTGCATTGCAAAAGGAGTTCAAAGATGTTGTTTTATCGTATGGCTTCAATGACGAATATAGGTAGCATAGCTGCGGTTATTATTTTATTATCTTAGTTACCATAACGTTGTTACCCGTCTTTTATTCTTGTTGTTACAGTTTTGTTTTCAGAAAGTAAACCCAATTTGGAGAAAGATGTAGCAGGTTTTTCTTTTTCATATTTGATTTTCTGAATTTTTTGATTTTTTTGTGTTGACTTCAGCATTAAATTATTATTGATTGATCCGAGCTCTTTTTTTTTTTGCAGTAGAATAAAACTGTCAGTAGCATTATTGATCTTTTCACTTACATATTTTTTGAAATGGAAAGATTTCTTCCATTTTAAAGACTTGAAAGAGCTGCCAGTGTTCTCTGTGAACATGTATTGTTGTCCATCACTTCCAACTCTTCAAGCTTATCTTGCTTGGAAACAAGAAGAGTGTGAGTTTAGTTTAGCGGGTTTTTATGAGTCAACAGTGACAAATAGCTGTACATCTTATGGCTTACAATCTGTACCTTTTTTGCTGACGATTGTTTAGGTCACAATTACAATTTACATCAGACATGTCTATGGATGCCGGGAGAGTGCGGCAAGAACATAAACGAAGTTCAGGCTTTGCTAAAGGTAAAACAATTATTGCATCAATATTCTTCAGAACTTTGTTTCTCGAAATTCTAAAATGATGTCTGATGTACCATCGGAACCAGCTCGGTGAACCCGACGCGTCTGTGGCGCCGACGTTACCGACGGAGGCGGCGGCTCACCGAAAAATGGCTAAAACAGGCGGCGGCTATGGGTGGCTAGATTCGGCTGGCTAGGGCAGCGACGGATTCCGATCTGGTCAGGGAAAGAAGTTGGGTGATCGGTGACGCCGAGGCAGCCACTCAACGACGGCGGCGACAGTCGCTAGCGGCGGGATCGGCGACGTGACCCAACACGGGCTCTGCGCTAACCGCGGCGGCTAGACGGTGGCCAGGGCCGGTCAGGGTGGCACGCCGACGTTACGCTGGGGCTAGGTGGCGTTGATTGGCGGCCGGGCGGCGCCGGCAACAGTGGTGGTGGCCACAATGGCAAGGGGAGGAAGCGTCGAGGGTGAAAATAAAATTCAATGGTAAATTTGTAAATAAAACTTGACTTGACTCTGAGTAAGAGTCAAAATAATTATCGACTCGTAATAAATTCTAAAAAATATTCAAAAAAATCGAAAAAAATCCCATAAAATAAAATAAACATCACAAAATTAAAATGATATACTTTATAACTATCAACCCACCCAAACTACCCGTAACACGTCCTAACGCTGTAAATAACCTAAACTATTTCTATGATCTATATATAAAAATAAAAAAAATAGCTGGCATACTCTCATATATTCTGATAACTCATTTTTCTCTGTTGTGTTTATGACATTATCATCATATACTTGGGTATGCATGACCCTTCATACCTCATACACGCGACCAGCGTCGGCTTAGTACACATGTTCTGAAACAAACTCGACTCGAAATAGTAGTTGAACCAACCGGTTCTGAATATAAAACCATGATTCGAATCATGGGTTTTACAGCCATGTTCAGAATTTAGCTTGGACATCTTCAAATTTGTGGACAGTATAGAAGATTAATGGGGTTTGGGATGGCTATTTTGTTGCAAGGCCAAATTTGATTTGGTTAGTCTATCTGTGCGCAATGTAATGCCGGTATATATCGTTGAAAGAAATTGCTGCATGTATAGAGCAAATGCTTGATCTTCTTTTTTTTTCCCCTGATTTGTAGTTTGGTATCTTTAACCTGCATAAAACGCCTGCTTTAGGCTGGAAAAGCTGTTCTGAAGGTTTTCAATCTATTAAAAACCAGCTGAGAGTGGTGAGGCACTAAATAGTAATCCTAACTACGGCAATTGCAAAGTGATCGGCATGTTTAACCAACCAATGTTGTAGCAAGAGTGTGTAACAAGGAAGGATGTGCCACTATATTCTTAAATTGATGATGGTAAAATGTAAATTTTCTTGTTATATTTTGTTGTTACCCGTTGGGAAGGTGATAGGATCTTCTGGAGTTGGCAATATACCTTTTCTAAGGTCCAATAGAATCCAAATTTCCTTCAATCAAATCTCACACAATTGCTGTTTTTAATTAAGCAGAAACATAGTATAGCAGGTAGAAGAGAAATAGAGAAGAAATGTTGAAGAGATGGAAGAGTTTCAAAGTTTGAATTCTGAATTTAGAAGTAGAGAGAAAAAAGTGAGAAGAAGTCAAGTTTGGAGAAGATTGCAATTCCGTTTTTATAGTATTTTCTACCACCAAAATAACAAAACAACTTCGCCTTGTATCACCATCGCATCAGAAGGTATTTTTGTTCGATGGAGTTCCAGATCCATGGCCAGTGGCATGCAACTAAGATCACAAAGATATAAGATGACAACCAGTTTC
Organism: Piper longum; assembly: GCA_032619315.1. Classification (NCBI taxonomy): domain Eukaryota; kingdom Viridiplantae; phylum Streptophyta; class Magnoliopsida; order Piperales; family Piperaceae; genus Piper; species Piper longum. The sequence goes on along the minus strand of JAVDBV010085084.1, from coordinate 2,526 downwards.
AACAATGTCAACATAAATGCCACCAACAATGTTTTGTTGAAAACATTTCAAGCCAATAGTTTATACACGGAAAGGCATTCATCCTTCAATAGAAGAGAAGAACAACAAAACTTGTCAACAAAATATCTTGACACGATTAGCTATTTTAGAGAGAAAAGATCAAATTGTAGGCGTTAGTGAACCTCCTTGAGTAGTTGTCTTTTTTCTTGAGGTATTTGTCCATACCAAGATGTCCATGTCTTCATGTAGTGCTCAAACAGTTCCTTTATTTCTGTTAAGGGTAGCAAGAAAAATCAGGATCTCCAGAAGTATACTCAAAACACACCACAAACTTCAAACTTACGGAGAAATATGAATATACTAACAGTAAAATAAACTATCAAGTGTAGCATATGGCTTTAACTGGGTAGAAAAAATTCACCATGATTATGGTATCTGGGCTGAAAATTAGAGGCTATGTTCTCCAATTTGCAAGCTGGTTTCCTAGTTGTCACTGCACCAGATCCTTCAACTAGGGTAGATGGGCAAAATGGCCCATAGTCATAAGCCTTTGGTGCTTTTTGCCGGAGACTTTGAGTATCTTTATTTTGGATCTCTTGGTTCACTGAAACCTTAATGGACTGGTGTTCTTCATCAGACAAAGACAGTAGTCGACACTTTGTGAAATCGGCATTTGTTACATCAGTTCCAAATACCCTTTTGGCACCCCGTTTTGAATCAAGCAACAAATCAGGTTCTGTTGCACATCTTTCATGATTTCTTCCCCCATAGCCTAACCATCTGAATGCTGGTTTTCTTGTGTTCGTGTGTGTCTGCAAAATAATTCAAATAATGTTAACTTGCAATTCAAGCATTTTGTTTGCGAAGATCAAAAAAATAAAATTATGTAAATCCTGGCTCAATGTTACCTTCTGAATAAGGTTCATAGATGACAATACATTTGCAATGTCATAGAGTCGTCGTAGTATTGCTGCAGAGTTATCTTGAATCAAAAAAGTCACTTGTTTAACCATGGTATCATGCAAAAACCATATCAAGAAAGTACAACGAAAATTTCCCTACTTTGCATAATGCCGGAGTTTGGAGTATCTCCAAGCAATAACCTTGCAGCTTCATCGAGAGGCACTATGTCCGACTGAAACACGTTGTGACAAGGTTATAATAGGCAATCATGTTAGTCAAGCATTAGCACACACACACAAAAAAAAAGACAACTGAAGAAGTTCATGTAGCTATTTACATCTGTGAAAAGGAACAGTTTGACAAAGTTTTGAGAGAGAAGAGCCAAAGATATTTCTCTTTTATTTTATGCAACAAACCAAAACCTGTCTTAATATTTGATATTTCACTCAGAAAACAGATATAGAAGCAAAAATCCTCTTTGAAAGACAACTCAGCCTAAAGTACTCAGACAGCAAACTGAAGATGTTGTTCTTGCACTAAATAGTAGAACTTGTAATTTCACACATAATAAATGTTCTCCTCATAAGTTATGCAATTACCATTTCTACTTTTGGTGGAAGCATCTGATGATGAATTTTCCTTGAAATAAGAGCCGGACTTCAATTTATCCTCTACGTTTCCAACAGCTTGATCAGTTGGCCATTTCACATCATCACAACGGGCACCCTGATCCTAAATTCCAGAAAGAAAACCATCCACATTAAGCTTTCTCTTGCTCTCAAACAATGAGTTGAGCTAAAAAAAATTGGCTTAGTTTGATCCAATTACAGAGTCATAGTTACATAAATTGTTTACACCGCCGCAAAAGTTCTCCATCAATGCACCCTCCTGCAGAATTGCACAATCAAAACATCAGTAGCCATTAAAAAAGAATCCAAGAAAAAATTCAAAATACAGAAAACAGCTAAATTGTACCCTGAGGTCATCCAGAAACTTTGGGATAGCATGAAAACCCTTCCAATAATAACTGTTCTTGGCCTTCCTAACTAGCACCTAAATTGAAAAAAGACGAATCCCATGATTCACATCTCCATAATTATATTGACAAAAAAAAAACTCACAAAACAAAAAAATCATTACTCCAATGCTCTCGAGCACGTTCACAATATCATATATCCTTCTCTTCTCAACACCTAAACATCCAATCCAATTATATATATATATATATATATATATAAAGAAAAGAAAAGAAAAGAAAAAAGATTAGATATCAGATAAAAAAAACAACAATTCCGCATTGGAAGAAGGACAGCTCGGCAACCAACCTAAACTCCAAGCGGCCTCATCAAGCTCGATCGAATTGACACCGTCCCGATCATACAACTGTATAAATCTGAAAAAAAGGATCCAAATTCATTCAAACAGTCTCCAGAACCAAGAACTGAACCAGGCGATAAAGACCAAAAAGTAAAACAGACGAGTACTTGGAGCAGAGAAGGCCTAAAGACTTCTGCTTTCGGCTATAGGAGTTGAGGCCAGAGGCGGAGTCGGCGAGTGAGGAGGAATCAGGCGCCGCCATGGCCTTGGAGATCGTCGCCGGCGGCGAGATCTTGTTTCAGGAGG
>JAVDBV010085070.1:0-22193 GCA_032619315.1 Piper longum | reverse complement strand
TAGGCCGTGGAGGCCGGCTGCAGCCCGAGGCACTCGGGGTGGCATGGCAATGGCATGGCAGGGCTCGGAGGCATCGATCGGCACTGGTGTCAGCGACAAGCAGAGGGGGCGTCGTCGAGGATTTGTTGAAGAAGAGAAGATGTTGGGGAAAGAAATAGTTCGGTGGCAATATCATAAATAAATATTGACTCAATTTTGATTCGAGTAAAAAATGATAACTATCTCGTAATAAATCCTTAAAAAAATACAAAAAATAGGAAAAATTTTCATAAAATATAATGCACACCATAACATCACAATGACATGTTCTATAATTAATAACCCAAACTACCCTATAACGCATCCTAATGCTTTATTCAGCCTAAAAATAATTCTTCGATTAAATATATGAAAAAAAATGTTGCATACTTTTATATACTCTGATAACTCATTTATCATCATATTTTCGATATTATCATCATATATTTAGGTACACTTGATCCTCATCTATCATAACTCACGGCTGGCCTTAGCTCAGCCCGCGATTAATGAAATTGACTCAACTTGAACCAATGATTAAATTGACTAGTTCACTAATGTAAAACTCTAACTCAAGTCATAGATTTTATAGTTGATGTGTGCATGTATAAGATGTGTGAATGCATCATGAATGAGCATTAGCTTTTAATTTGATCTGTATGTATGAAATAGGAGCTCGTTGCCTAGGCGTGTGGACACAATTGGAGCGTCTACCAAGTTTGCTTAGGACTTATTCACCATTTTATGTTCTATTTCATTGTATGTTTATTTTTATTACTTTTAGGATGAGTGAAGTGGCATTTTATCAGATCCCACTTAACTTGGGTTATTTAATCTACCAATTTTCCAAATTAATAACCATCAATAATGAGATCCATCGAGTTTGATTTCGAAAATAACATCTACCGTAATTTGCCTTTAGACATATTATATAAATTCGGACTTGTAGTTCAAAGGCTATTAAAGACGATTGCCTGAAAGTACTCGACTTTTATGTTCAAGGCCAAAAGAATTATGGAGGAAATGAGAGGACTTAAGATATACTATTAGTCTCAAGAGACTAATAAAATGAGAAAATACTAAGAGAGACATGACCAATCAGCTTTAAATATAAGCTTATTTTGTTAGAATTTTTTGCTAAAATTGGTTAGCTTGGGTGATGAAATTGCACCAAGCTTCAACGAGAAAAATAGCCTGTAACTGATTAACTCAATTAATTAAAATTTTCATAACTGTTTAACCGTTTAATTAATTAATTTATCCAATATGAGTAATTAGACATAGAAGGCAAAACACTAAAAGCTTATAATATATTTGTATGCAATGTTAACTATATAGTTTTCTTGTTTTTTTGGGTTAATTATATTTAGAAAACAATTTATTAACTCTTTTGTAAGATGCATGGCGAATTTTAATAATTTTAATTGAAATAATAACCAAATTCGATAATGATAAATGTAGCTACTATAAATCTTAATAGCTTGTGAGCAAACTTTTTCAAAAGAAAAAGCCAAAGTCCACCTCACTAGGGGAAGGGGAGGCACTGGCTAAGAATAAAGGTAAAAGAATTTAAAAGAGCAACCAAGCAAAATCTTGTCAGGAGTTGAGAGCTCTTTGGAATCTCCTTTCTCTCCAATAAGCCACTACCAACTTGCCACTGTCTTTATCAAAGCAACAATGGACAGCAGAAAGGAAAAGGTTGTAAATAAAAAGTAATTCTCTTCCCAGCAAATGCCCATTTCTGTGCACCCACTGGAGAAACTCCATCTTTGATCATAATTATTTGTATCTTTTGGTAGTTTTCTTTGGTTTTTGTCATCTGGGTTATGTAAAATTGTGGATGTTGGAATTGGAGAATGGTGGGCAATGGGCATAACTGTTTCTAGTTGAGAGAGAGAGAGAGAGAGAAAGAATCTATTATTTAAGTTTCTATGATGTTGTTTGTGCACGGATTAGATCATCTAAATAAATAATAGCTCGATGCCTCGAATGTTGGTAATCTGTTTCACTTAAACAGCTGGATTATGTCTTCTTGTTGATATGGGGTTTTCTAGAGGTGCCATTTAATGGCTTTAGTTACTACTGGCATTCTCCTCTTGAGGTATTGTAGATTAAGGTGAAAGAGAGAACAAAGACAACTTCCATCTTTTTTCATGTCCAGTTTAGAAGTTTGGAAAGCTACTTCAGAGTTTGTAATATCGCCTCTGAGTTTTGAAGAGGGAAGAACACTTCCAAGCCCTTGTGTCCCCCACTGGCTCTAAAGCAGCATGGCCAGAGGTTCATTTTCTTTAACTGCCTTTGTTTTTGTGTTTCTTTTGCTTCTGATCCCTTCCTATGAGCTGCAGTCATCTCAGATGCGAGTTTTATTGAGAATTAAGCGGATGTTAGGATATCCTGCTTTTTTGAGTAGCTGGAGGCACACTACAGATTTCTGTAATGGCGACCTCTCGCCGGTTCTTAGTGTGGTCTGCTATGAAGAGAGCATCACCCAGATTCACATCATTGGAAATGAGCAAGCTCCTTTGCCCAAGAACTCCTCCATTGACTCATTTTTCACCACCCTCTCCAAGCTCCCTAGTTTGAAAGTGCTGTCCTTGGTTTCCCTTGGATTATGGGGCTCTCTTCCCGCCAAAATTGTTGGGCTTACTTCTTTGGAAATCTTTAATATCACGTCAAACTTCTTGTATAGGGTGATTTCAACAGAATTATGGTCACTCTCTAGCCTCCAGGCCATTATTCTAGACAATAACTTGTTCTCTGGTCAGATTCCACCTTGGCTGGCTGGTCTACCTGTTCTTACAGTGCTGAGCTTGAAGAACAATTCCTTCAATGGGTCCTTACCAAGTTCAATTGGTACATTGGACAGTTTGAGAGTCATCCAGCTTGCCAACAATCAGTTTTCTGGAGAAGTGCCCGATACTAACAGTCTGACTCATCTTCAAGTGCTGGATCTGGAAAATAACCACTTTGGACCTCTGATCCCAGCATTGGGCAGTAAAGTGGAGACAGTTGTATTGAAGAACAACAGATTTAGCAGCGCCATTCCTTCTCACATGAATTCCAGTTTTCATTTGCAAAGATTCGACATTTCTGCCAACAGGTTTATTGGGCCATTTCCCTTGTGACTATTGTCTTTGCCTTCCCTCCATTGCCTTGATATAGCAGGAAGCAGATTGACAGGCATGCTTTTTGAGAACATGACTTGTAATACTCAACTTGAATTGGTAGACTTGTCCGGGAATCTTTTGAGTGGTGGCTTGCCTAGTTGTCTTGAATCAAATGCACGCAGCAGGGTTGCCAAGTAATCTGAGAACTGCTTATCAAATGATGATCAAGATCAGCATCCTCTTTGGTTTTGCCAAAATCATGCATTGCCAGTAGGACTTGTTCATCATAAGCAAAAGAGGGTTCTATCCAAGAAAGCAGCTGTGTCAAGCATAGTGTCAGGAATTATTGGAGGCACTGCACTCATAGCTTGTTTGCAATTTCTAGTGAAAAAGAAGGATGAGCAAGAAAAATATGAGAAAGAGGAAACTATCAAAATTGACAAAAGAGAATCCTTTAAATGGCATTCCAACAAACCTTGTCTCTGCTGCAAGTAATTCCTTTTTCAAACTTGTATATCACAAAGAAAAAAGAAAAATTCCTGAACATTGCTTTAACTCTGCTGCCTTGCAGGATATATATCACAAACAGTGAAGTCTGGAGCGTTTGATCTTCCATCATATAGATCCTTTTCATTGGAGGAGCTTGAAGAAGCCACTGATATGTTTGATACATCTACTGTTATGGGTGAAGGATCTTTTGGCCAGGTACAACGTTCGAATAAGCTTATCAGTGGCATACAATTTACCATGCAAAAAAACAAATCCTACCTTGAGACAAACCTGCACTCAATCTTGCATAAATCCAATCCAAAAGGAATTCTAATTTGTGAGTGTGAATAAGTCTCTACATACAACATAGCCAGTATAGTACTTACTGCTGTTTTGGTTTGTAGATATACAGAGGCTCATTGAGTAATGGTTCATGTATTTCAATAAGTTGTTTGAAACTGGAAAGGGAGTCATGTTTCTCAAGACTTCAATGTGAAACTGATCTCAAAGTTCAGACATACCCATTTGGTCAGTGCCCTTGGACATTGTCTGGAGTTATATACTGAATATTGCTTTGTCAGTCGAATGTTCATTGTGTTTGAACATGTTCCTAATGAGACTCTAAAAAGCAAAATCTCAGGTGAATATGGTTGATTGAAAATTATCACAGATATCCACCTTTTTTTATTTTCCATTGATGCGATTTCTTTCACAGGACCTGCAAATCAAAGGTTGTCCTGGAATGAAAGAATGGCAGCAGCAATTGGTATTGCAAAACGCATTCTGTATCTTCACTCTGAAATAGTTCCAGGTGTATATGGTCACAATTTGACGAGTTCAAGTGTGTTGGTGGATCAAAATTGTGTAGCAAAAATTATCAGTTATAATTTGCCTGTTTTAGCCAAGATAATGTCAGCAAAGGTAAGAGTTAACAAAGCATTTAGGATTGGGGATTCTTCCCCAAATTTTCTCTTGATATTGTTTTATTAAGTATTGTATTATTGTTCTGCAACTCATTCCCTAATTACCCTTAATATTAATGATTACAACAGTGAACTAAATTGTATAAACCAAGTTTTGACTGAGTGTAAAAAGTTGCAATAAACAGTTTTTGGAGGAAGATTTGCATAACTCTAGCTATTTCTGTTACAGGATTCAACAAGATGCTATGACCGATGTGTACGACTTTGGAATCATATTACTATAAATTATCACTGGATGCCTAATAACTTTGAGAAGTGATGTAACTGCAATAAAGCACCAGGTAATTAAGTTTTATTCTGTTTCTCAAAGATGGAGGATTTGTGAGGAATGACTTATTGAAATATCATTGCAGCTGCAATCGAGTGCCAGTGCTGATGAGATATCTCGAAAGAGCTTAGTTGATCCAACCATTGCTAATACATGCTTGGATCAGTCACTGAGAACAGTTATGGATATCTGCATCAAATGTCTATCACTGGACCCAAAGGAGCAACCTACTATTGAGGATGTCTTGTGGAATCTGCAGTTTGCTGCCCAAGTCCAGGAATCTTGGAAACATGAATTTTCTAGCAGTGAAGGATCTCCTGTTTCACCTTTTCAGCCTCCACATTTAAAAATTGCTTCTTGGAGAAGACAGTGCCAGGCTAGTTAAGTGCAATTAAAATTTCAACCTGTTTCTGTTTCCTAATTTTTTTTCATAAGCTGCATGCTGAAAGTGATAATGGCTATTCATCTTCATGTCAAACAAATTGGCTCTAAAACCAATAAATCTTCCATCTATGCTCTACCTTGTTTTCTAACTTTTGAGTAGCAGAAATAGTTCAAGGAAAATATCAAACATTTTTTTTGCTAATTAGTGAATGAAGATTAATTTACATGGTATCAAAGCTAAAGGGCATAAGTTTGAATCCCCCAAAACCTGGGCTACTATTTGTCTGTTAATAATTCTTTGTATATTTCTGTTTTAGTTGTTAGGTTGACTATTTAAATTGTAGCATTGAATGACGGAGGAAGTACAGGGTTTTGTATTCATTTTGGAGGCAAAAGGCTTGTTATTGTTTGCCATTTTAATAGTGAAATCCTTATCAGGCTTACATGAGTAGACCAGTTGCTTACTTTTGTTAATTTGAAATAGGCTCTCACTTCTCCTCTAATCTCTAAAGTTCAATTAGCGCCATATTTCTTCAGCTAAAAGCAAAAAAAATTTAGTAAATAATATTTAGCAAACTTTTTGATGTACATTTTTATATTTTTTCACAGTCGCCTCTTGAAGCGGTCGTGAGTTTTCTGCATGAATTTTAATTTTATATAAAACATGTTAATTTGTGATTTTTTAAATTTTGTTTTACTTAGTTTTTCTCGTGTGTAGATCACCTAATTTTGTAACAAAATCCCAGAAAAAAAAAACAAGTAAAAGAAAAACTATTTTAAGTTCTATGCATATGTAATATTCATATTCTGGCTCAACGCTTTTCACATTACAAGTCTTTCCATGTTAAAATCCCAAGTTTCAAGTAAAAAGATTTGGAACTGATGCTAGATTAATTTCTCAATTCAATTTCCTTTGTTTGTACTGATAAAAATCTGACATTCAGTAAATGATGAAGAAACCAGTCCAGTCAATGGATGAAACTCTGTGATGCATCTACAAGGAGGACATATATACATAAGCAAGACTATAAAAGGTGTTGCTAATAGTTTGCATATCTCCTCTTCCAAAGGGTAGTTCTGTGGGTGAAAATGAACCACGTCTCTCATAGTGTGAGGTATGCTCTTGCCAAAGTTGCACCAGATGGATCAAAGAAGAGATGCCTAACAAGACACATTCTCATACTGTTTGGGGCCAAGGCAAACATGTACAAGGCAAACCATACAAGGTCAACAGATGAGAGAGTTGATCCAAGAAATCCATGCAGCATCCTGCAAGCATCAGATATTAGACAAACATGTACCGCTCAAATTGACAGTAAAGATCAAATGGAAAAGTCTCCTGGTTAGAAGGAATAATTGAAAACATTGGTTTTGAATGATGGTATTCCGTCAATGCCATGGCATTGACAGTCCCAAGCCCGGATAAAGGAGGGTGACATCAGAAGGGGTATCTAGCCATCAAAACTTTGTCATTTGTAATTATATAAGTACTAGTTTAGGATTTGTGTCTTGGACACCTTTTTAGGTATCGAGGGAAGAAACAGAAAGAAAGGTTGGTTTTGAATGATGGAAGTATCAAACGGCTTACCCTTCCGGCAATCGAAAAAAGGTGTGGAAGAATGTTCTGACTCCTTCAATATCCAGCTGCAAAATTAACGACAGTCCAAACAGGAAAAATGCTCTTTGTCGCTTTCTTTCCGGCGGCCAGAGGGTATTCCATGCTGAAAATAGTGATATACAAATAAGGTTCGTAACCACATTTTTTCCACATTGCATCATCTAAATGCATGTGTGCTAATGTATCATTAGAAAATTTTTTTGACACAAAGTACCTTGCACCGAGGCATTCCCCATGGTTTTCTTCCATGGAAGTGCCTGGTCACTTTGCAATCCACTCTTTAAAATGCTTGCAATTGCAGAAGCATATGATGGAGCCTCAGATAAGGATCGAGCAATTGAGTAACCTGTTAAACTTATTCATCACCAACAAAACACAATGTTAACACTCAAATATATACAATAGTTGGAATTGTCTAAATCATATAACACCACCATTTGGTTAATTCAATGATTTCCATTATATTCATGATCATATGATTACAGAACCATCTTCTAAATCAGTAGAAATACCAGAAAGAAAATGTTTCCTTGCCTGTGGTGGGGTGAACCATGCTAGCAGCTGCACCAAAAGCAAGATTCTTTTGATCTGTGTTTGGCAAAGACCCCCCTAATGGAATGTAAGACCATTCCTGCAATAATAAACCAGACCAAGAAAGATTCATTCTTTTAATTTGTTGTGACAGATGTTGTTTTCTGCAAATGAAACTACAGTGTAATCAGAGTACAAATTTGAGGTGCCATAATGTTTGAGGATTCTTCAAACAGGGCCATTAATTATATCTGTTCAGTGTTTACAAGTGGCTAACTATGAATAATAAATCCTACAAATCATCTATGAATTGTGAAGAGACCAAACCATTGATCACACACCTCTTCGTAAATCTTTGTTATCTTAATACCCATTGTCTGCAATCTTGACATCAATTTCTTCTTCAATACATCAAAGGGCATTGCATTCTGTGAAGCAAGACAAGTTTCCTGCAGCAGATAATTCAGAAACACTATTACAAAATATAGAAATATACTAGAACAGGTTATATACATCAAAAGTATTTTTTGTTATAAAAAAAAAGGAAAATAGTTACCTCACCTCAAAAAACACTCGAGTTGGTGACATGGGCATTACATACAGAAATGTAGGGTAGTCTTCTTCTGGGCATCTTACTTTGCTTTTGGTATAATCTCTGTAGTCCATAAAAACCATCAAGTTGGGGTCATATGGGCTGTTTTCCACCTAAAAATTAACATTAAAGTAGCCACAATCATATTGGTTTCAATCAAAAGATATTTTCAAATCATGCTTAACTAGACCCTAATGAAATTTCCTGTTCTTAATTATATCAGGGACATGATATTGGCATTTCTTTTTGGCAGCAGCAATTTTTCCTGTCACTAATAGGCTAGCTAGAAATAGATTCCTCTTTGTTTCTGAAAGCAGGTCAATGTAGTGAATGAAGAAGCTGATAAATCGGGAATTGGGAAAGAACGGCTATACCTCCACTTCTATACCATAAGCAGTTTGCAAGGTAACTTGAGGTCCTCCAACTTCATACTGCAACAATTTTCCAGAGGCTGCACCTGATGCTACAATTGCTAGACTGAAATATTTAACATGCAACACCTAACTATCAGAAATTTTCGACAAATTTGTATTCTTTGGAAGTAAGATTTGTTTCATTGTGTGACGATCCAACCATTACCTGCAGGGGATCATGATCTCACTTTCACAAGCAACAATACTATGGCCATCACTTGCTTCAAGAATCCGTTCGACTTTGGAATTTAAGTATGAAACACCTGACCTAAAACATCTGAAGGGAATCAACACGCATTAAACTCCACCAAATGTTCCTAAAAAAATGTTTCAGACAAGAATGCTGGTGAAATCATCTACCTGTTCAACAGCTCTTCGTGCAACAAATGACGGCTAACTCTGCCATATGCACGGCCGATCATAATGGGATCATCACTGTCAAGGTAGACAATAGTATCTCTCCAAACATGTTCTATGCACCCTTCTAGCCCTAAATCTGTACATGTAAATAAACATTAATTCATCAGTTTGAATTTGAAAAGAAAGCAAATGATGGCAACATTCTGGCAAGGAAAATGGTCATACTGATTGCCTAATGGATTTTAGTTGATAAATTCATCATCAACATCGCCGTCATAAATGTCTTGTCAATTAAATTGGGATCAACAGTATGAATTTTGTATAATCGATTGATTGCTTTAACATACAAGTCAATGACCACAAACCCTCTATAAAGAATGAAACAAGGCATAGTTTCAATCAGATCATTCGCATATTTATCTTAATTATCGAATAATTAACATGAGATGATTGCTGGTTTATAAATTGGTGCTACAAAAAACCAAGAAACAAATTCTTTGAAAGAAAGTAAATTAAAATTACCTCTGAATTCATCTTCCCAAACTCCATAGTTGTTTGTGAAGGGCAAATCAGGACCTACCAAACCAACTCTCAATCCCTTCTTAGCAGACTCTGCAGCCAAAGAGAGACCAGCTGGGCCACAACCAATCACTACCAAATCCAAAACTGCGTCTCCACTTGATAGTGGCTTCAACTGCAAGATGCATCAACTGAATACAAGTTTCAAACCAAACCATGAAACAAACACTAGAATTGAAAATTAAGTTCATGATAAAAAAAAACAAGCTTACCGGAATGTTGTATATTACATGGTACAATCAGTTTATTCTGGGTAGCTTCAATTAGTTCTCAAAGCTAAAAAAAAACACACATTTTTGCACCTTGGTTTGCTTCTAATTCATGAGGCGAATCAAACTTTGCCAAGTGGGGTGCTGGAAGATAAATTCTTGGATTTGAATTTACCATAAATACTATTGAATTATCACTCGCTTCATAAAATTATGAAGCATGATAGAGGTAAACTTTCTGCTGCACAAAATTTTTCAGGAATCCATTTCTTGCACTAATTGTAGAAAGTTTAACAAATGTTAATTACCAACTTGGATTTACTCAAACTTGAATTGGTCCTTAAAATTCCGAGTAACTAAAGCTAAATTTTGCCATGATTAAAAATAAATTATTTAGCCAATCAAAATACAGCATAGATAAAAAGTAAATTAGATCATTGAGGCTGTAAGGTCATAGAGCCGGTACGAACCAGTGACTAACTAGATATGCATGGATAATAGCACTAGTTTATTACTGAACTTTCAAAATTACCGACGTTTAATAGAAGATAATTTGGTTATGCATGATCTGGTCTTCCTGTTAAATACAAGACCTTTAGATCACTCTAACCTATCCCCCCCTCATCCGAACCAAGACTATCTCTAAAATCTGAGTATATCTGCTGCATGTACTAACCCGGCATCACTGACCACATCAATAAATTTCGCTCAAGAATCAGCTAGCATGCTGGTCCAATAATTTGGAGAGGTTTCCATGCTTATTTTTATGAGTTTAAAGGGTGCTGTGCTGTGAGCATGAAGACAGACGTCATTGCACGCATCCAGTGCACAACCTTATCGCTTCCCTCTGTGGATGAAACGCCGTGCCGTCGGCCGACCGTGGGGAGATGGTCAGCAACATAGCGGGCCCACAGTGACATATAAATTGTGGGTCCCACGATGGAGGGAGCCAACAGAAGAAGAGGGAGGGAGGGAGGGAGGGAGGAAGGGAGGGGAGAGTGTGGGTGCCAACCTTATCTGAGATGCTGGACTGGCCGTCCATGGGCTTGCCCTCCTGCATCCTCACGTACCCCAGCAGCCTCCCCCCGGCCTTCACGTAGTCCTCCTCGTCGGAGTACCTCCCCTTCTCCACCGCGGCCGCCGCGGCCCCGCCGCCCTTCTCAGCCGCCGCAGCAGCCACCGCCGCCGCCTTCTTCCTCGCCGTCCCCAGCTCCCCCACCGCCACCCTCCCGCCCCGCCGACACTGCCGAAGTGTCAAGCCCCCCGCCCGGGAGGCCGGCGCCGCCATCGAGCCGCGGTGGCCCGAGGCCGCGCTGCAGGCCATCGGCCTCATCGGAGACGACCCAGTTGCCGGAGAAGCCTTCCTTCAAAGCACATGCATGTAAATAAGTGTTCGCGTCGCTGTGCCAGCTCAAGTTTCCATGGCAAAGAAAGGAAGCAATGGTGGATAGAAGCTCTGGGCGAGAGTAGTGCGAGGAGTGTTGGGAGGGAGGAAGACGGCAGAGCGAGGTTTGGAGGGATAGAGTGTAGAAGTTGAAGGCAACTGGCCACGGTGATCTTGCGGGCCGACGTGGCGCGATGCTATTGGCCAGTGCGTGCTATTGTGGATATGCTGGGCCCTACGCCTATATATTATGTGCACGTGTGACTCGGAAATTTTTTGAGTAATTTTTTTCTCTTTGATATATATATATTGAGTAATTTTTTTGGATTTGTATATTAAGCAATTTTTTGAGTATATTGGGTCGAGGGGAGCATGGGGGGCGTTCGCAGCAAGGCGGTAGCCAAAGCCGGGTAAGGGCAACTACAGCAGGGTTAAACCTTGGTAGGATGTCAAGGTTGAGATGGAGCACGGTTGGGTATTGGCCGCGGTGGGATGGTTATAGCAAACGTCGGGAATTTAGTTTTTTTTTGAAAAAAATTAATAAATTTTGGTCATCTTTATAATCGTACGGCCTAGATCCAAGTCCAGAGCAGAAAAAGTTTTCTACCCAGTGCTCATATTCTTTACCCATATATCAAATGTGTGAAGGAGCAAAATAGTTTTGGTAATGTATATTAATTAATATTACATCAATAATAATAATTCGGTATTTTGAAAATAATAATAAAATTGAAATGAATAATAATTTACGAGAAGATCTTACCGTTAATTTGGGTGTAAGATCGAGGAAATCAATGTTCATTAAATATCTAAATTAAATGTATAGTTTACAAATTTTAGTCGAAAATGGATGCTATCACCCGTGTATATTGAGTTGGTTATTAAATCTTGTAATTAATATCAATAGTAAGACTTACAATTAATTATTTATTTTATACGATAAAATTAATTTTCTAGTGTAAAAAATTGCGTGAATGAATTAACTTAATTTTCTATGTTTTGGAGGTGACACGAATATTAACATATTTTCATCTTATATTGATCTAAAATATTAAAATAATTTGTATTTAATCTAAATTAAAATATTTTATTTATTTTATCACATCTCTAATTTGAGTCTATGAAAAAGGTAATTTTAATTTAAAAGCTAAAAAATAAAAATAAAAAGGTGATATAGCATAAATACAATACAATTATTATTACATCAACCGTGATGACAAATGAATGGATGGCTTGGGACGCTTGCACTTGACGGCATTTGCCAAGTCACAAGCCTAAGGTAGGGCTGAGGCCCAATAAGGATATGATCAACACAATTTCAAACAATAAAAAATTAGATAGAATCGAATTGAATAATATTAGTTTTTCAATATTTAAATTGCTCCGAACCAATTTTTTTTTAAAACTGAACAAAACTGATAATTTAGGTTCAATATTTAAACTTCCCTGAACCAATTTTTTTATGGGATTATTCAGTTATTATTTAATTTGGTATTATTCGATTCGATTCAATTCGAAATTGTGGTGATCATATCCTTATTTGGGCCTCAGCCCTCCCCGAAGCTTGTGACTTGGCAAATGCCGTTAAGTGCGAGCGTCCCAATCCATCCGTTCATCTATCGTCACGGTTGACGTAATAATAATTATATTTTATTTATGGATGGATTGGGAAAAAAGAAATTTTTGTGGTAAATCAATTTTATCTTGGCCGAATTATGACCGTGTGTCTGATCGTGACCGACGCCGCGAAGAAGAAACCGCATTTTGTCCGACGTTGATTACACGGACATGACATGCCCGGCTTGCCGATGTCCGAATGACCGACGACCACCGTGACCGTGACTCCTCTGGAAAACGGTACCAGGTGGTGGTGGTGGTGGTGTTGTCGTCTGCCCGTCCCCCCCGAGATCCCATCTCGTCGGTCATCGTCGTCTTCGGCCGATCGCCGCCGCATCGATCGATCGGAGAAGGGAGAAGAAGATGTACGGGTTCGAGGCGATGACGTTCAACATCCATGGCGGTTACCTGGAGGCCATCGTCCGAGGGCACCGGTCGGGGCTGCTCTCCGCCGCCGACTACAACAACCTCTGCCAGTGCGAGTCCCTAGACGACGTCAAGATGCACCTCTCCGCCACCGACTACGGCCCCTACCTCCAAAACGGTTCTCATCTCTCGGGCCTCTCGTGTTTCTGATTTTTTTTTTAACAATATTGTTATTGTCATTATTGTTGCTGTTGTTGTTTTTTTTTGTATGGGACGGGTTGATTGGATTTTCTGATTTTGGGATGAAATGAATTGGGTCGCTTGTTTGATTTGGGAGCGATTTTTTTTTTGGATTTGGGATCTTTTTTTATTTTGATTTGGGATGAAAGGAGTTGGTTGTGTGTGTGATGCTTGAAGGATTTTTTTGTGATTTGGGTGCGAATTTTGTGATCTGGGATCGAATTTTGTGTGTGCTTCATCGTCGATTGTGGTGTTTTTTTTTTAATTCATGGGGCCTGAGCTTTTTCAAATTTTTGCTGATTTTTTTGGTATGGAAATGGATTGGTTGTTTCTGTGATGTTTGAAGATTTTTTTTGTCAGTTAGGAATGAATAAATTTTGCAGATTTGTTGTGAATGATTGATGGGTCGGTTGAATTTATGGGCTTAAACTCGCCGAATTTGCTCATTTTGGAAAAAAAATTTCTGTGATTTAGAAGCAAATTATGTTTTTCATTGTCCATTTTGCGGTCTTTTTTTTAATGGGATTGGTTGATTTGGCGGTTGTGAGGTTGACTTTACGAGCTTAAACTTGGCGAATTTGCTGATGTTGGAATGAAATCACTTGGCGGTGATTTAGGAGCAAATTGTGTGCTTCATTGTCAATTTTGGTGTTTTCCATGAGATTTATTGCTGGGTCGGCTGTGGGGCTGAGTTTGTGTGATTAAAGATGCCGAATTTGCAGATTTGGGGTGAAATTATTGATGTTGGAGATAATTATGTGACGTGGGATTTTTTTTTTTTTTGTGTGGTTATTTTATTTTCATTTGTTCTTCTGATTTACTTTTGATGTTGTGTTGATTTGCTGTTTCTGATTGTTGGTTTCGGTGGAGTTGACTGATGGTTTGGTCGAGAAGTTGAGTTTGGAGATTGAAAGTCTACGAATTTGCAGATTTTGAATGAATCGGTTGTTGCTTGCTTGATGTCAGAGTAAACTATGTACTTTTGCTTAAGGGTCAATTCTTATTCTTGATAGAGGTGTCTGCTCTAAATTTGTGGATTTGGAAGGAACCGATTGGGGTTTCTTAAGTTTGGATTCGTTGCAAAGGAGTTTACTAGCTTAAATTAACTGAATTTTCTGATTTGGAATGAATTAATTGTTGTAGCTTGATGATGAAACAAAATCTGTACTTCTCATATGACTCTTAATACTCTTTCTTATTAGAGATGTCTGCTCTTGCATTCTTCTTTTAGTCACAATAGTACTTTTTGATTAAACTACTCTCTCCATGACATGAATTTGCTAACCAAATGAAAGAATTTACTCACATTTTTTAAAGTTCAGCAAATATTTGAAACATGTCTCTAATTCTGCATTTTGTGATGGATGATAATAGAAGAAGACTGCTTCAAACGGTGGATCTGGAAAATGTTTAGGTGATTTTTAGCATAAGTAGAAGGCTTGGCATTCTTTCATTGGTCAGTGTGACAAAAAAAGAAATTCTGCTTTTACACTTAGAAGATCATACTGTAAAAAAAGGATAAAAACAGTGTTGGCTTGTTTTTGAAGTAGCCTTTTATTAATGAACTTTACATTTTAGTGTTCACAATCCCTTAATTTTTTATTTATTCGCTTTTTGGATTGAGTTAATCGTGCTAAGTTGTTAGTTCCATTTTGTAATTGGTTGGACCTTTTTTAGTTAATTTAATGTTAACATTCAATATATTGGGTGTCCAATGCTGTATGTTTGGATATAATTGTATTTAACCAGTGTCATGGTGGGAATTCTTCCAGAGCCCTCACCATTGCATACTACAACCATCGTGGAGACGTGCACTCTTAAGTTGGTTGATGATTATAAGCATATGTTATGTCAAGCAACGGAGCCTCTATCTACATTCCTTGAGTATATCACGTGTGTGTCTTTCTTACAGCTATTCTCTTCCTTAAAACTTTTGTCTCATTTTGTAGAAACGGCGATAAAACTTTTTTTTTTTCATTTTTTCAGATATGGTCACATGATTGACAACATTGTTCTTATTGTCACGGGTACCTTGCATGAAAGAGATGTCCAAGAACTTCTAGAGAAATGCCATCCTTTGGGGATGTTTGACAGGTATTGTTCGGTCTGAACTTGTGTGGTTGACTGTCATGGACATGATTATAACTTTCTTTGTTTTTTTTTTCTCCTTCAGCATTGCTACTCTTGCAGTGGCTCAGAACATGCAAGAGCTCTACAGATTAGTCCTAGTTGACACACCGTTGGCCCCTTATTTCTCTGAATGTATTACATCAGAGGTGCATACTCCACTTGTCCTTTTATTTAGTGCACATTTATTCGGTAATATGGTAGCAGTTTCTTGAGCTAGAAAATTTGATCTGGATTAAGACTATCTACTTATTTGGATTGTTATGTGGTATTTTTAGTCTAATGCATACTTCTTTTATACAGACTTATTTAAATGCTTGGATTTGCACCTTATACAGAGCTTTTATGTTTTGTAGGACTTGGATGATATGAACATTGAGATTATGAGGAATACACTCTATAAGGCATATTTAGAAGACTTTTACAGGTTTTGCCAGGTATATATGTGATGGTTGATGCATATTTGCGCTTTTTTTTAGCGTGCATGATACATTTTTGTCCTTTTTATTTTCGTTATCAGAAACTAGGTGGTGCTACTGCAGAAATTATGTCTGATATCCTTGCCTTTGAAGCTGATAGGAGGGCAGTCAATATTACGATCAACAGGTGCATGATCTTGGTTTTGTTATTGTTTCTTGTTTGTTTGAGTGCTTATGAGTTGAAGTACAAATGCAAGAATGCCGATGCCTTTCATGTGTCGCCTTATGACATTTTTATTGTGGCCATGTAGTATTGGCACTGAGCTAACAAGAGATGATCGAAAGAAGTTATATTCAAATTTTGGATTGCTGTAAGTTGCCTGGGTCCAGTAAAAATTCAGCTATGTTACCTTGCTTGAATCATTTTAAGCAGACATATTTAAGTTTATATCTTCACAGGTACCCCTATGGTCATGAAGAACTTTCTGTATGTGAAGATGTTGATCAGGTAATGGTTATCAGGGTTCTGACTGTTGCTGTATCTGTTACCTGAGATTTATGTTATCTTCCATCATGCAAAAGTACATTCGAATCATCATATCATCAACATCAACAATCAAGTTTGAGGACTCAGAATTTGCCCTTTCACTTGATCACTGATCATTTCTAACCAGGCACACTTCCTGTCACTGTTTTAATTGAAGGAGTGCACATATTCAATCTTCTCTGTCTTTTTTCTATCTGTTTTTGCTAATCGTGCATTATTGGTTACACCATTAGGTTTTCTGCTTATGTCATATGAACTTACTTGATATCAGCAGTCAAATGTTGTTTGTGCAATACTGGCCTATCTTTGAAGAAGTTCTAGCAGACGGTTTATCATCTTGTGATTTTCTAAGCAGTCCTTGGTTGTCACAGGTTCGTGGTGTCATGGAGAAGTATCCTCCATATCAGTATATTTTTGCCAAGATGTCGTACGGCGAGACACAATTGCTGGATAAGGCATTCTATGAAGAAGAGGTCAAAAGGCTCTGCTTGGCTTTTGAACAGCAGGTGTGCAAACATGTGCATTCGCATAATTTTTATAAGCATGCATTTCAACTACTTTGTCCTTAATTCCTCCTATTTCAAGATTCTCATGGAACTTTTGCCCTCTTGACTCTTTACCATTCAATTTGCAGTTCCACTATGGTGTATTTTTTGCATACATGAAACTAAGAGAGCAGGAGATTCGGAATTTGATGTGGATCTCTGAGTGTGTAGCTCAGAACCAGAAATCCAGGGTTCATGATAGTGTTGTCTTCATCTTCTAACAAAAAAAACAGCCATTTGCATTGTTAAGGTGCCTCATTTGATTGTTGGCGTATTATAAATTTGTGGGTGAGTTGTAGCGTCTTACAGTTATTGTATCTGCTTCCTTTCTTGTTATGCGCACAAAAATTTTATATCCGTCCGAGAAAAAACATGGTGCTCCTGGAATAAATAGTGAGTTGAAGCTTGATTTACTTTCATGTTGCTGTTTTCTTGATTTTATTCGTGTTTCATTGGCCTTGTATTATTTGATTGCTATAGGATTATTTTTATGCTCTCAGTTCTATAATTGCTTCTATATATCTTCTAGCATTTAACTCATGTTCTAGCTATGAATTAGAGGGAATGCTTCATGGCCCTCTTTGGGAAAAAGAAAGAAGCATAAGAATGCATACCCAAGAACTTTAATTACATCAGACACAAACTTAACTGTATTCTCAAGGTAATTGCCATCAGAACTGTGATATGGGCATTGGATCATTTCAATTACTGCTCAAATTAAATGAACAGCAGGATATATGCCTGTCTTATTGTTCGAATTATTTCAATAACGTGCAAATATACACGGTCGAAATAAGTAATATAGTGATGAGTTTGAGTATTGTTCCCACGGAAAGATGAATTTCCTTAAATTAATTAAGGCAAAAGAAAGTAAAATGATGAACAAAACAAAAGCAAATGACTTAAGTAATAACGTTAAATTAAAGGAGAAATTCAAATGATAAAATTCGTTCTAGAGTCGAATTTCCCTTAACATAAATTTAATCTTCATCAAATCTTACTCATATCTTTTATTCAATCGGATTGTCGATCTAGGATAATTATATAACATGGTGGCTCCCGCTCTTTCATGCATTTATTATTTTGACTCAATTTCTACCTCCCGGTGATAATTGATTAATCAACAAAATAACGCATTAAGATTTACCTTACAATCGCATACAATGTTGTGTATCTCCCAACCACAACGACAAACAAGTCAAAAGACTCGTCGTATGATGAATTATCAATGACTAATCTAATTAATTTCTCCCGAAATCTAATTAAACCTCATGATCGAAAAATAGGTGATCAATCTATTTTTAGCATTAAGAACATGATAATTCAAACAATCCGATTGAATAAAATAATAAGAGCTTGAAATGAATTCAATTAAATCATGTTAAGTTCCATTCTTCTCTAGAACGATATAAAAATCTACTCCATAATAAAAGGCAAGAACACAATAAAGAAGAAACTATTCTTCATTATAGTAGAAAAAGAAATACAAAAAACTAGAACTACTTTTTCTAAACTCCTAAGCCAAGAGATGAGCTAAGATGAGATCTGATATGACAAACAACAAATGACCACCCCTTTATATAGAAGAGAAGATACAACAATTCGAAGAAGGTGTTCACAAATTGACGTATCCAAATTAATAATGATGTCTCTTCAAGTTTACACTTCCTCGACAAACTCAAATGCAGCCATGTACATCCATATTCTTCTAGCTTTGTCAACACAAAAATTTGTAGCCATTGAGTGGGGCCAAATGTCATGACCACATGCTTAATTTGTGTCATCTTTTCTGCATTAAAATCACCAAATTTATGTATATTAAATAAAATATTAATTAACTAAAAAAATAAAGTAAAATACCACTTTACTAATAATATTTATACTCATGAAGTACAAAATCACATTAAAAACATAGGTAAATATTATATATTTTAAACACTTAACAAACGGCAACAACAGCAGCAGTTCAGTCAGTTCGGGATGCTACCAGGTCTGTAGCTTAGTGGCTCCTCAGTAGATGCCCTATAGAGAGTTCATGAGGAGTATATGAATTTTCTTTCATATGAGAGTTTGCTCTCATAGCCAGTTTGTTATTAGTTATATTCTGGACCAGTAACGCTTGTTACTGACGTTTTTCTACTATATGTAGGTGACGAGTACGAGATGAATGTGCCAGCTGGACGGAGGAGTAATGAGGTCTTTTGCACACACACATATGTTTGGTGAATGATTGTTTAATATTTCGTTTATGTTTTCATTATAATTGAATTAATGTGAGGTAATGAAAAATATGATGATCTGATAAAGTGCTAAGACAAGATGGTATGATATAATGAGAAACATGGATGATGTACAGGTGGGCTGAGACCCAAGATGCAAATACAGTAGATTAGACTTGAGTGTGAACATTGATGTGCTATATATGTGTGTGTATATATGGTATGTGTGGTTGTGACAGGGTGGCCTCTAAATACATTTTTAGGGGTGGTTCTGTCCGTTTTAAATTGGAATTTTTATTCATTTTATTAAAATTGTTGTTTTCATATGAATTGATTGCTAAGTCATTCATATAGTATCCTGGTAGGGTTTTACGCATTCATGCATGTATGACAAGTTATATCTTCGTCTTAAGACGCCGAGATTGGATCCGCATGCATTGGGTTCGGGTTAGCCGACCTAACCGGGGCCTGTAACATGCCGGTTTGGTTCACGAGGGTGAACCGGTTTTGGGGTGTTACAACCTGCATCTCATCGGGAACCATTCCCCGTAATAGTTCAGCACCTCCACGTTCAGGCCCTTATAGGAGTTGATCTTCTTCCTCTCCCTCTCCAACACATGCTAGTACACTTGCTCTTCCAGGCTCTAGTTTAAGAGCAGCCGGCTCTGGTGCATGCACGTGTTCGACCTGTGCACCGTCTTCTTCCCTATCTGCACCACCTCGCTGCCTCCCATTGCCCGGTGCACTTCCCTCCATGTCCTTCCTACCTGAGGCGCAGCCGGTGCCGGTGGAGGTTGATGACGTCCTTCAGCGCGGTCGGTGTTGGTGGCTAGGTGATCTCTTTGTAGTCTCCGATCAGTGGAGGTGCCTTTGCGAAAGTTGGAATAAATACAACGGTTTCTACTCTTTGTGACGCTCCAACATCAGAGAAATTGGGTGTTCCAACAAGAATCATCGTCGAAGTTGGTGAAACTCGTACTTGTACTTGAACTTTCTTGCAACTTCGTTTTCTCCAGGGACGACGATGATGGCTTCACAAGTTTGTCGACATCAAAATTGGAAGTAGAAGAAGTTGGCGACAAGACCCTCCTCATCTTGTTTATGGAAAACCTCTCCGAGAAGAAGCTTCTTGGATTCTTTGTCGCAACATGTCCATGACTACAATCTTGACGATGTTGCACGGAGGACTCCTTTCTTCACCAACAACTGCATAACCTTCTCGGCAGCCATTCCTTAGGAAAGCGTTGGTAACTCGGACGAGAACTATGAAAATGTAATCGAATGGATGATCATCATGCCCCTCTTCTTTCTTGAAATCGGTGTAATCATCATCATCATGCCCCCTTCCTCATTGCCTGCATGCCCGATGGTCTCTTCTTATCTTTTTGAATCGGTGTAATTAAATGGACGATGATGATCATCTTCATCATTCCCTTCTAATTTGTTGGAATTAGCCATGGCTAGACGAAAAAAAATGGCAAAAGAACTCAAAACAGTAATAAAATTTCTTGGCAAAGAATATATATATATATATATATATATGCACCGTAAACCGTGTGACTTGTATATCCAAGTTCTAGGTCAACCAGATAAGGTCTTGTCCAAAGAACCTTATCCACTCCTAAAATAAACATTCAAATTAATTATTGATTCTAAATTATAATATATAAATTGAAATTTCCAATATAAGTAAATTTATTTTTAGAATCTCATAAAAAATTAAAATAAAGTTTTAAGTAAAAATCATATAATTAAGTACTAATAAATTATATATTTCTTAATTTTGTTGAGATTATAACAAATAGATTCCTTCTTTAATAATAAATTAATATTAATAATAATACGCAAAAAAATTTACATTACAATTCTAGTAATAATGCAAGTTGATTAATATTTAAATAATGTAAAATAATAATGTAAGCTAAATGATAACTTATTAATTCAACCAAAAATAAATATAAAAATTTATACATTTATTATAATTAATTTATCATTTTCATAGAAAAAATAATTATAAGTTGGTAAATTAACATGATACAAAACTAATGACTTCTTATTAAATAACATTTTAAAAGTTTTATACCTATATAATAGTTATACTATATATGTAATATAATTGAACAACCTATATCACAAAAATTAATTAAAACTTAATTTAAATTGTACATTGTTTGAGACATTATATATAATCAATTATTATATTATTCTCAAGTAAATCTTTTGTCTTAATTTATAACATTAATACTAACTTACGTAACTTAAAATCAAGAATAGAAATATTAACTAGTTAACTAATAGCAAACCTGAATTAGTTACATTAAAAAGATGTAACAAATACTATAATATTAATAAAACTTAGTTAATTAGGTATGTATTTTATGGAATTTTCTCTTCTGTGTAGTTAGATTAACCTACTCACAAGGCATATAAAAAAACACATACTAAACCATACAGACTAATTTATTGATCTATTTTTAACTTTTATCATGCATGAAGATCTAGAGGTGGGTAGACTACTCTTGGGCATTGGAGAATATATTGAAAATTTTAAGGGAGTTAGGCACTAAGTAAGGTGAGTCTCACGTTTTTCATACCTATCACCTCTCCTTCTCCTCTCCCTTCCCTTTGGTATTAAC
Organism: Piper longum; assembly: GCA_032619315.1. Lineage (NCBI taxonomy): Eukaryota > Viridiplantae > Streptophyta > Magnoliopsida > Piperales > Piperaceae > Piper > Piper longum. The sequence goes on along the minus strand of JAVDBV010085070.1, from coordinate 542 downwards.
TTCATCTACTCTTCTACTTTCCTTCTTACTTAATATCTTTTCTTTTCCCTCTCATTATTTTTTCTTCCATTCTTCATGCACACATCCCTTTGTTTTTTTTGTTTTTTTAATTATTAGTCTTCTTTTTTTCCTAATAAGAATTAACTAAACAAGATTTAGAATATAATAATTTAATTAAATTATATTAAAGACTCGATTTTCTCTATGTTGAATCTTTTTTTTTTGTTCTATATTGGTTTTTACTTACAATATTACGACATTGATCAAGATCAGGCTTTTCTGCATGCAATATCTAGTGCTTTGCCGATAGAGGCTTTTACAATTAAATAGTACCATAGATGTTTAAGTAGGGTCAACCTCTTGATCTTTTTATCTTTTCTTTTTTTTTGGTCAATAGGCATGCAAAACTGTAGTTTAGTAGTTCTTCTTTGTCTTTACGATTGTAGTTTTAATTATTGATTCCTGTACAAATTACTGTATGTTGATAAACATAAAGTATCATCTTTTTCATACTATATATATATATATATAGTATGAAAAAG
>JAVDBV010085069.1:0-11863 GCA_032619315.1 Piper longum | reverse complement strand
TATATAGATGCCTTAACCTTTTGTTGGGGACGACCTGCAAGTGAGAAGAAAAAAAAAAAAACCTAAAAGCCTTTGCTTTTATCTTTGTGTTCTTGAGTAAAATAGATGTTTAAGAAACATTCAAGTGGATTGATCATCTTTCTTTTGGAGTGTTTCAAAATTGGGATTTAGGAACAAGTTTTCTTAATCCTGATTCTTGATCATCTTTCTTAATCCTGATTCTTGATTCTTAATCCTGATTCTTGATCATCTTAAGCCTTTGGTGGTGCAGGTCGGGGTTGCCATGTATGGTACAGGACGGGGTCACCAATGGGGAACTACTGTAAAGTTTGGATTTTGGGCTTCCAATTTGGTTCTGGGAAGGTTCCTATAAAAACCCGCCATTTTTCACAATAGTGTGGGCCTAACTAGCCATGTGTTACTTTAAAAGTAAACTATAAGTATAACTTATTGAAAATGAACTATGTTTTAAACAAGACATAATAATAATCATCTTATAGTCTTATACCATTTCTAATAGCCACATTTATAACTCTAATAAAATAAAAAGGAAGTCTAATGCATTATAATTTTTTCCAAACCTTCGTTGGTGAAAGATTCACCAACCTTCCTCTCAATCTATACCCGAATATGTACACCTATAGAGGCAATTCCGCGTTACTGATAAAACCACTAAGCTATATAATTAAAGAAACAAATCAAATATACTCCATATTCTTATTTCAAAAGTCTGTTAGTGAAGTGAGCCTATGTCGAGCTCTTATGATGCAGAGAGGGTGGCCGCCCACCCACTACAATCCCATGCATGCGAACACACACTACATGACCTATGGCTTGTGTAGTTAACGATTTTTGTCATTGGCTCACCCTCATGGTATCACAAGTGTATGATGAGCCGTCTACCTGACATCCCCTTTCAGCATGGGGGCAGGTTTTAAAGTTCTGGATTGTCGCCGCACGACAGAGACTTCTTATTATGCGGGTGCTGCCTAGTGTCATGGGTGCTACATCGTGACAGAGACTCCCTATTTTGCAGGTGCTGCCTCGTGTTAGATACTCCATATTTGTCTTACAAGTAAATTTAAAAGTGCGGCCTCGTGTCGGACTGAGTTAATTCCTTCACCCCGATTGTACACGGTGCATGGTGGTTGAATATAAGCTCAGGCCGACAAGAGCTGCCATAAAGGAATATACAACATTTTAGTAATTATACGGATTTAGTAGCTTGTACGAAATCCTGTGACTCTGATCAATGATCCTAATCTTAATTTTCTAAAAGTGAGCTCAGACAACGTAACCTACATTGAAACCCATTGCTAAATAAAATACTAATAGCCCTATATGATGCATGCTTGTGGTGTGTGTTCATATCATCAATATATTAAAAAAAACAATGCTAACAACCTAGAAAAAAACAAGTGGCACACAAATTAAGACATAATAATGATAATTAATTAATTTATAAATAATCAAGGAATAATAAATACACTCATACAGAATTTGATAAATAATAAATAGATGAACGTAAATAATACTCTAATAATAAAATAATAATATAATCATAGTATTTAATTACCCGGCTAAACAGGAGTAAATATCATATTTATACAATACAAGAATACATTATTAAATACAAACAAATAATAATATACTGCGAACATACAAAAAGATAAATAAATAAATAAATATACAATTGAATAAAGATAATATTATTAATAGTAATAAATAACCATAATATTAATTACAACGAATAAATATGTAAGCATTCATCATATATGATATCCATATAAATAAATAAAAAATAATAATTAAATACTTTCCTAAAACAATAATTAAAGAAATGGTTGAGAAGCGGCGAAAACGAGCTGAACCAAACCGAACCATTTTGAACCAAACCAAACCAAAAGTGCTGAACCAACCCAGGTTAGAAAATGGGCTGTGTTAGCTGGGCGGACCAGAACTGGCCTAGCGGACTCGGCCATGATCAGGCCAATGTGACATGGGCAAACGGGCTCGGGTAGATGAACGCGGCCACCACTAGGCGGACGCGAATGTGGGCAAACGAACTCGACACAGGTAGTGGGTAAATGGGCTGAACCGGGGCGGCGGTGCCCGTCGCCGAAGAACGTCGATGGTGGCGTGGCTGGTGACGTTGGTGGTTGTGATTGAGAGAGGGCGTTATGGGAAAGATGTTGGTGCCAAAATTCGGTCGTAAAGGTAGAGAATTGTAGTCTTGGCGGCAGCATCGCAGGCATGAATCACGGCCATGACAATGGTCATGGGTAGTCTCAAAATGTAGATCTAGATGAGAGGAAGCTATTGGCATAGTAGGACCAACCGATGGTGGCTCGCCAACGCCAGAAAATAGACCAAATGGTGGCGGCGGTGACGTAAGCCAGCTCAAAAAACTCCTTCGTAGGCGACGACTTCAACGGTTCCCATGGTAGTGAGATGTACGACTTGAAAGCTGGCTGCGAGGCGGTCATTGGGGCTCTAGTCTGGTGGCTTGGTATGAGATGGAGAGTCACCTGCAGTGAGTCGAAGTGGCAGTAGCATTCACACAAATCATGGATGATTCGAGCAAGGAGGAAGGATACCCAAGTGAGGTTGAAGCCGACTACGAAAGAGGAGAATAAGATGAGAGAATGAGATAAGGGTGACACCCCTCACAAATTATATAATGAAATGACGGCTAAGGTATGTGAAAAACACCCCAACATCCGTATTTCACTTAGCCGGGTAAATGATAATTAATCGGGTAAAGAATATTTTTTACTAAACCGGGTAAATAATTTAAATGGAAATATTAAATTTCCAATGTCCAATCCTACCACGTCGAATATTTATTTATTATTATTTTTTTTTAGGTCTTTTCATTCTCCCCAACATAGAAATATTTCGTCCCCAAAATATTATAGTATTAACAGGTCAATCATGATTAAGTACATCTTCGAGATCAATTCATGTTACTATAATTATAATAATTTTATGCTACAAACAGGCAAAGGTATTTCCTGGCCATTTCTTGTTCAGTCTCCAATCTAGCTTCTTCTGATCTATGATTTTTCCACAATACTTTTACCAAAGGAATTTCCTTGTTCCGAAGTGTCTTAATTTCTATTGCTAAGATGCGAATCGGTTTTTCCTCATAGGTTAAATCCGATTACAGCTCTACTTTTGACACATGAAAAATAATTTGTAGACCATGAAAAATAATTCTGATCCTCATCTCATAAATATTTCATTAGCATTGACACATGAAAAATATTTTGTAAACCATCAAGGCTTGGTTGTAATACTAATCTATATGCAAAATTTCCAACTCGATTCAAAATTTGGGAACAGCCCTATGAATCTTTGTTTCAACTTCCCTCATATTGTAAATCTGATCTTTACTCCACAACTTGGAACTCTGGGTCCCTCCTTTGAGCATCAGCAAAAATTTTCTGTCGATCCTGAGTTGCCTATAGCCTTTGCTAATAAGTTGCACTTTTTCAGCTACTTCTCTCACCATCCCTCGCCTGACAACGATGGGTCCCCATAGCTTTGGGTCCCCATAACTTTCTGGAGAGCCTCCCAGAAATGCGAAGTGAATAAGGGATCTTTGTGAGAGACTATCTCCTTTAGAATTCCATGTAGCTTGACAATATTATTGATATACAATTCTGCTAGGTATTTTGTTGTCCTTATTGATTTTGTGGGGATAAAGTGCGCTGCCTTAATAAGACGGTCCACAGCCAGCCATATAGAATCATGTTTTTTCCGAGTCTTTAGGAGTTTAGTAATAAAATCACATGTGACACACTCCCATTTCCAGGTAGGTATTTCTAAAGGTTGTAATAATCCACTGGGTGTATTCTTTGATTATTTATAAATTAATTAATTATTATTATAATGTCTTGATTTGCTTGCCACTTAATTATTTTTTGGGTTAGCATTTTTTTTTTATGTATTGATGATATGGGTACACACCACAAGCATGCATCATATAGAGACATTAGTATTTTATCTAGCAATGGGTTTCGATGTAGGCTACGCGGGTTGAATTCATCAACATAAGATGCAGGGCTCTACTCATCTAAATTATTTTCCATCTCATTCTTGGTATACCAGTCAACCTTCCAGGTCCATCGAATCATGTAAAATTTGTATTTTCCCTTATGGGTAGTCTAATCAGCCTGAGCCAAGTTTCAATCACCATGCACCGAGTGCAACCGGGGTCGAGGAATTGACTTAGTCTGACATGAGGCCAAACCCTTCATAATCTCAGAATGGACATGGCAGCTAATAGCAGACATGTTAGAATGGACCTGACAGCCTCAATAATGTTAGAATAGACCTGACAGCCAAATAATGTCAGAATGGACCTTACAGCTGGATATGTCCGAATGGACCTGACAGCTAGTAATGTACATCTCAGAATGAACCTGAAAGCCAATAACGACGTGTCAGAATGAACCGACAGCTAGTAACATACATGCCAGAAAGGACCTGATAGCCAATAACGGACATATCAGAATGGACCTAACAAACAGTAATGGACATGTTAAAATGAACCTAATGTTTGTCAGAAAGGACCTGACAGCCAGTAACAGACATGTTAGAATGAACGTGACAGCTAGAAACAGACATGTCAGAATGAACCTGATAGCCAATAGCGGACAAGTCAAAATGGACCTAACATCCAATAACGGACATGTCAGAATGGACATGACAGCCCAATAATGTTAGAATGAACCTGATAGCCAAATAATGTCAGAATGGACCTGACAGCTAGTAATGGACCTGTCAAAATGAACCTGAAAGCCAATAACGAACATGATAGAATGAACCTGATAGCCAATAACAGACATGTCAAAATGGACCTGATAGCAAATAACGGACATGTCAGAATGGATCTGACAGCTAGTAATGGAAATGTCAGAATGAACCTGACAGCCAGTATGAACATGTCAAAATGAACCTAATAGGAAATAATAGACATGTTAGAATGGACTTGACAGCTAGTAACGGACATGTCAGAATGAACCTAATAGCCAGTCAAGCATGTCAGAATAAACTTGATAGCCAATACTGGACATGTCAGAATGGACCTAACAGCTAATAACGGACATGTCAGAATGGACCTAACAGCTCATAATCTCAGATTGAACTAAAGGATATTGATGGGGTTTTTATTGACTTATTTTATTTAATTATATTGCTTACTATTTTAATCACTAACACGGAATTGCCTTCGCAGGTTAGCAGTATTGGACTAAAGAATAAAAGACTACTCGGTAGTTCTTTCACCGATTTAGGGCTGGCGAACATATAATAAGTGGACTTCCTTTTATTTTCTTGTGTTATAAATGTGGCTATGAGAAACGTTCTGAGACTGTGGGACAGCTATTTTATATATTGACATAAGAAAAAAGTGTTATTTTTATAATTATAAATTCTAGACTTATTTGTTCAATCTCCATTTCAAGTAACACCTGGTCTGGTTAGGGCGGATTGTTAAAGGGTTTGATAGTTATATTTTTTAGTAACACATGATCCGGTTATGCCCATGACAAGTGGTATCAGAGCACGGTTTTCCACTAGTTTACATCTTATGACTCAAGTGCCTTGTTGAAAAGTTTAGTAATTTTCTATTCTCAATGTTTTTTGTTATTAATGAATGAGTGTACTCGCTAACAAACCTAAGTAATAACTGAAAAAAAAATGAATGAGTGTGCGACTTATGTATCATGCTAGGTACACATGACACATAAATCAATGAGCGTATATGAGACGCCTTTACAATTAGTGGTGTTATCTATTTTGTATGTGTAAAGACTCGAAAAAAAAAATTGACACCGTAGGACCGAACGTTGCAAAATTAATATTTCAATTTAAATTATTTACCCACCACCCGGTTAACTATTATTTACCCGGTTAAGTGAAAGGTATTCTTTACACGGTTAATTATCATTTAACCGGTTAAGAGAACCATATCATTTACCCGCTTCCCCGGCTAAGTGAAATACGGGTGTTATGGTATTTTTCACATACCCTAGCCGTAATTTCATTATATAATTTGTGAGGGGGCATCACCCTTATCTCATTCTCTCAAATTCTTCTCCTCTTTCGGAGTCGGCTTCTTCTTCTTACTCGCGTCATCCATAATTTGTGTTAACAATGCTACCACTTCGACTCACCGCCGGTGAGTCTCCGTCTCATCCCCGGCCACCGCACGTGTGCCCCCATGACCACCTCATGACCGGCTAACCAGTCATACCTCTCAAGACCACCGGAACAGTTGCCATCACCACCTACGACGGAGTTTTTGGAGCCCGTTAACGCCGGCGCCACCACCATTTGGGTTATTTTCCAACTTCGGGTAGCCACCATCTGCCGGTCCGACAACCCCAATGGCTTCTAGTCATCTAGATCTAAATTTTGAGACCACCCATGACCACCGCTGTCGCCATGATCGCTGCCAGCGATGCCGCCACCAACGACAACGACAACTCACTGTTACAGCCGATTTCTGGCTAGGTTGTGGTTGGACTCTGCTGGTCGTCACCACCAACACCTCCACTGCCATGTCCTCTTTCGATTGTGACAGACGGCGCCGCCATCCACGTCTTCGTCGGCGTTTTCCAGTGACGGGAACCGGCAGTGCTCTGCCCGACATCCACGTCTTCGTCGGGTCCATTTGCTCATTTTAGCATCAGTCTATCACATCCGTGTCCACCTGGCTAGCCCGAGTCCGCTAGCCGCCAGCCATGTTCGAGCCGCCCAGCTAACCTGGCCCATTTTCTAACCTGGACAGATTCAGCACTTTTGGTTCGGTCTGGTTCAACTTGTTTCTGTCTGGTTTAGCTCGTATTCCCTCGTTTCTCAACCCTTTGTTAATTTGAGAACCTTTACTTTAGTTTAGATGCATATTTACATGATTTAACATGATTGGATGAAATAATTATTTTTCTTTATTTGTTGTTTTATTTATTTATTTATGTATTTATTATTTTTATTTATTTATTTTTATTTACATGTTTATAATATATGGTGAATGTTATATGATTATTTGTTGTAATTAATATTATGGTTTTTTATTACTATTAATCTTATTATGATTATTAAATTCAATATTTATTTATTTATTTATCTTTTTGTATGATCGTTTGTATATTATTATTTGTTTGGATTTAATTATACATTCTTGTATTGTATAAATATGCTATAATTATTATTCATTATTAATGAATATTGACTATAAAAAGGTATGGGAACCTAAATTTAACTAAGTATAGCATGCCATCTTCAAACTAATGGTTAGAGTGAGAGGACTATTAAAATTTTGGAAGATTTGTTGAAAGCTTACATCCTTGATTGGGGAGAAGATTGGGAGAAACACTTAGCCTTAGCTGAATTCACATATAATAACTATTATCAAGCGAGTATATGAAGGACACCGTTTGAAGCTTTATACAGTAGGCCTTGCAGATCTCCGAGGCAGTCATAGTCGGGCGAGAGATGGTGAGAGAAGCAGCTGAAAAAGTGCAACTTATTCAGCCACGGCTTTAAGGCAACTCAGGATCGAAACAAAAATTATGCTAATACTCAAAGGTGGGACCTAGAGTTCAAAGTTGGGGAGTTTGTCTACCTAAAGACATCACTAAGGAAAGGAGTGATCGGATTTAGAACATCAGAGAAGTTAAAACCAAGATTCGTATGACCATTTCCAACCCTAAATCGATTCGAAAATTGTGCATATAAATTATCATTACCACCAAGCTTTGATGGCGTACACAATGTTTTTCATTTGTCAATGTTAAAGAAATATGTACGAGATGAAAATCATATCATTAAAAATTTTGAAGACTTAGAACTGCAATCGGATTTAACCTATGAGGAAAAGCCGATTTGCATCTTCGCAAGAGAAACTAAGACACTCCAGAACAAGGAAATTCCTTTGGTAAAACTATTGTGGAGAAATTAGGGATGAGAGGAAGCAACATGGGACACTAAACAAGAAATGCCCAGGAAATATACCATAGCCTATTTGTAGAATAAAATTATTGTAATTGTACTAACATGAACTAATCCCAAAGAGGTACTTAATGATGATTATCTTGATAATGTTATGATATTTCGAGGACGAAATATTTCTAAGTTGGGGAGATTGTATAGACTCGAAAAAAAACACAAATTTCGACAGGGTAGGACCGAAAATTGGAAAATTATTTTTTCTATTTAAATTATTTACCCGCCACCCGATTAATTATTATTTACCTAGTTAAGTGAATGCATTCTTTACTCGGTTAGTTATCATTTAACCGGTTAAGTGAACCTTATCATTTACCAATTTACCCGGCTAAGTGAAATACGGGTATTAGGCTATTTTTCACATACCTTAGCCGTCATTTTATTATATAATTTGTGAGGGGTCATCACCCTTATCTCATTCTCTCATCTTCTTCTCCTCTTCTGGAGCTGAGTTCTTCCTCACTCCTAGCTCACGTCATCAATGATTTGTGTTAACGATGTTGCCACTTCGACTCCCCACCGGCGAGTCTCTGTCTCGTCCCCGGCCACAGGACGAGTGCCCTAATGACCACCTCGCGGCCGGCTATCCTGTTGTACTTATCAGGACCAACGGATCAATCGCAATCGCCGCCTATGAAGGAGTTTTTGGAGTCGGTTAACGCCGTCGCCGCCACTGTTTGGGCAATTTACCAGCATCGCCAAGGCACCACCGACTGTTCCGACCACCTCAATAGCTTCCACTCAACTAGATCTACATTTTGAGACCACCCATGACTATTACTGCCGTGGCCGTGATTGCCGCTGTAGACACCACCACTAACTACGACCACAACTCACTGTTACAGCTGATTTTCAGCTAGGCCTTGGCCGGACTCTGTCGATCGTCACCACCAAAACCTCCATTGTAATGTCCTCTTTCGATCGTGACCGACTGTGCCACCAGCGGCACCGTCGTCGACGTTTTCCAGCATGGGAACCGACAGCGCTCTGCCTGACTCGTTTACCCGCGACTGGTGTCGGGTCCATCTACCCATTTTTGCGTCCGTCTGTCACATCCGCATCCACCTGGCTATCCCGAGTCCGCTAGCCGCCAGCCATGTGTGATCCGCTCAGCTAACCCAGCCGATTTTCCAACCTGGGCTGGTTCAGCAGTTTTGGTTTGGTTTTGGTCAACTTGGTACGGTCTAATTCAGCTCGTATTTGCCTGTTTCACGACCGTTTTTGGTAATTCAAGAACATTTAAATTAGTTTAGATGTATATTCACGTGATATAGCATGATTAGATGAAATAATTATTTTTTTTATTTATTGTTTTATTTATTCATTATTTTATTTATTTATTTTTATTTATATGTTTATAGTATATGGCCAATGTTTACATGATTATTCGTTGTAATTAATATTCTGATTATTTATTATTATTAATATTATTATATTTATTAAATTGTATATTTATTTAGTTATTTATTTATTTATATTTTTTATGTTCACTTGTATATTATTATTTGTTTCTATTTAATTATGCATTCTTGTATTGTATAATGATGATATAATTATTATTCATGATTAATGAATATTGATTAATTGTTGTTTATTTGTTGAATTATTATTTTATTATGTACATAATTATTTAATTATTCACATGCTTACTAACACGTATATATATGATATTTACTCGTGTTTAGCCGGTATTTATATACTAGGATTATATTGTTATTTTATTATTAGAGTATTATTTATGTTCATCTATCTATTATTTATCTAGTTATGTATGAGTGTATTTTTTGATTATTTATAAATTAATTAATTATTATTATGATGTCTTAATTTGTGTTCCACTTGTTTATTTATAGATTGTTAGTATTATTTTATTTATTTTTTTAATGTATTGATGATATGAGCACACACCACGAGGTTATGCAAATTGAACTTATCAACTTAAGACGTTGGGCTCCACTCATCAAAATTAGTTTCCGTCTCAATCTTGGTATGGCAGTCACGTAACCAGGTCCGTATAATTATTGAAATGTTGTATATTCCCCTCTGGCAGCCAGGGTCGGCCTTAGCTTAGATTCGACCACTATGCACCGTGTTCAACCAGGGTAAAGGAATTGACTTAGTTTAACACGAGCCGAAATTTTAATCATAATAATAAATATAGTGTAGAGGAATACCTCCCCGCATAATAATAATAAATAGAGTGTAGCAGAATGTCTCCCTGCACCGTGTTCTGATGGTACCCTATACGGCTTCGATCTGACCAGTAGACGCCACTAGCCACTCTTGCCGGAAAACCGCTGGAAAGTCAAGCCAGAAAACCGCCGAAACTCTCCGGAAAACCGGATCCAAGGAATTCTCTGGGTTTTTCGCTGAGTTCATCGAGTTGAACCTGATCGAGCTTCGGACGCCGTCGAGGGCCGAATTCAAGGTTAAAGACGCACACACGACGAACCCTAACCATCGCCAATTTCCGACGATGCGAAGTATAATTACCTCTTAAGTTTATTATTTCAGATTGATGATTGTTAGCACAGCATGATAAGATTGATTAATTGATGTTGATGTGACTAAACACTAATTACGGATAAAGTGATAATTGACATGGTATGATTAAGTATGAATGAATGTTAAGTACCCCATATACTGATCACCTGTGGTATATTAAATCTTGGTAAACTTAGAGACAAGTCCCGAGACTTACTGATATTTTTTGCCACCCTGTATGCTACATAGGGGTTTCATTTTCCCTACCACTTGTATGATACCTTGACTTTGCCATAGATCAGAGTGACACACCTATGTAGCAGGTTTTCTTAGCCAAGTGGACTTCCCCAGTTATCTGATGTCAGATCTCATATGTGAGGATAGGACATTACATATTGTAAGAACCGTGGAAAAAATATTAAATAAATAAATAAATTTATTTATTTTTGTAAGACTCGAACCAAAATATAGTGAAATATTATTTTCGATGAATCGATATGGCCGGTTATCAAGTAGACCGGACAAGGTTCAACGTAAAGCCAACACTAGTTTTAGATAAGACGAACCCAGACTAAAGGCCAAACTCTGGCATTAGGAAAGACGAACCCAACCTAGTGAATACCTATACATGAATAGATGTGAGAGTTTAATAAAGGAACTTGTTGAACCTAGGGAATACCTATACATGAATAGATGTGAGAATTTAATTTAGGGACTCGTTGAACCTAAGAAATATCTATACATGAATAGATGTGTGAATTTAATTGAGGAACACATTGAAGTATATATATATAGGAGGAGTGGGTCATGGAATATGGGGTGAATGAAAAAGGAAAAGGAAGAGAAAATTTTCCTATAGCAGTCCACTCCTCCTTGCCTCCTCTTCGGTGCCTTTCCATTGTTGTGTAAGTATTTCGTACCTCTTCTTAGTTCTTTTACATTAGAACTCTTACATGCATGGTTGCAACGCATAAATTCTTTGGAAACAACTTGTTGAGTTACTGGATCACTAGCACCTTATGTATGGGGTTCTTGTCGGCTTTTTGTTATAAATTGCAATAGTTCAAGAAACCCTATCTTTGTTAGCCGTACAGTCCATAATCAAATATCGGACATGTCACAATGGAACTGACAGTCCATAATCAAATATCGGACATGTCAGAATGAAACTTACAGTCCATAATCAAATATCGGACATGTCAGAATGGAACTAATAGTCTATAATTAAATATCGGACATGTCAGAATGGAACTGACAGTCTATAATCAAATATCGGACATGTCAAAATGGAACTGACAGTCCATAATCAAATATCGGACATGTCAGAATGAAACTGATAGTCCATAATCAAATATCGGACATG
>JAVDBV010085068.1:0-10301 GCA_032619315.1 Piper longum | reverse complement strand
ATAATATCTGTAAAGCAGAGAAGGCATCGCACAGTGCGTCGCTAACAGAGAATTTGAAGGTGTAAGGAGGCCTAGGGGGAAGGTCTGGTTGCCCTTCACATTCCCACCTTGCTTGTTTTGGTAGCCTGGGTAATCCATCTTGTTGAATGCCACCCGCTCTGCTAAAACAAGGCCTGCCTTCTTTGCCATCTTATCCAGCTTCCACCAGTTATAAGGGGGATCACGCCTGTGAGTCACATGTATCTCTCCACCCTCCACCAGCATTTCTTTTGCACTCATGAAGAACGCCAAGTCTAGCTTCTTATGACGCCTGAAATAATCAGTTATACATATAAACCGAAGAACTTAATCCACATTTCTGCAGATCTTCTTTGAGACACAAAACAAATTGAAGTAGAAAAGAGCCAATAAAGTTGATTTAAGTGTTCTATCTGACTAGTAGAATTTCCTCTATATACGTAATGCTTACAAAAAAATGAATCGTTAGGAGTGGAAGATAACTCTCTTGAGGAGGCAACTGCGGCGTTTGGCTGGTTTAAGCAAATGGCCTTTATGGGGAAAGTTGAAGATGACCCGATTAAACTTCATGTTACCTAAGGTGCGGTGTTCATGCATGTAATGGACGTCGACACCATGCAATACCAGGCAATCGCTTTAACTCCACTAGGTGTGAACCGGAACCCGAATGCTTCTTTAGACACCCTGAGATATAAGTGTAAAGATTAAATTTTTATAACGTGGTCATCACACAAACACCACTCGAGATTCGCAGTTAACAAACACGATTGAACATCCATTGAATCGCAAGGAACAAATGTTGATCAATTTATAATATGATGGTACCTTCAGAATCGAAGGAAGTAGCGACCATGTTGCCAAGCACGCCGAGAAGGATAAGTCTCCTTCACCATCAAGCAAAATCCGCTGCAAATTACTGTAATGATTCACCCATTTCTCGTCCAGTACTCCACCATTCGCTTGGCAATCCATGGCGATCGGCCTCCCACTTCTCGTCGCATTACCAGTAACCAGATTCTCTTAACAATCAAATTATTTTGCTTAATTTCGAAGTCTTGGACATTGGAAATCACAAAGCCTCCGTTAACTGAACACGCTTGTTTAGTACTACTAGACTTCTAAGAATTAAGAGCTGGCCGACAAATCAAGATGGGGAAGAGGGGTCAAGCTATAGACGCCGTCGTCCTGCTTTTTTTTTCCAGTGCAAGAAATCCCTTCCTGCTTTTGTACGAACTTCTTTGTTTGCATATGATTCTTTCTCAACATTCACAAGGCTGCTTTAAAAAAGGTTGCAATCTTAGTACCCGACATTATTGTTCCACACAACGTTGCGCAGGTAACGATCAATCCAATGGAGTGGTAGAAGCCAAAAAAAGGATATCAGATTATTAAAGCGATCTTTCGCCGTCTTTCTTCAGCATGAAGTCAAAAAATTGCTTGTGCATATGAGTTGTCCACACTCCACAGACATCCTACCGATGGCCTTTCTACTTTTGGTTTGAGCCGCGAACAATCGAGTCCCTCACATGAACGCTAGGAACCACCCTCTTAACGCATTGAAAAGTTATTTCAAATTTCCTATACTATTGCTTAGAGCTAGCTTAAGACCATACAAGCTTTTTTTTTAATTTGGAAACTCCCATTGACTTCAAAACCTTCACGTTGCTTCGTATAGATTGTCTCGTCAAGATCTACAGGTAGAAAGGTCACCTTTAGATCAAGTTATTCCACCTTCATGTTCATACTTACAACCAATGCTAAAACAACCCTGATCGAACACATTTTAACCACTAGTGAAAAATTTTCATTGAAATCTATAAGTTTCTTTTATCGGAAGCCTTTCACAACTAATCTTACCTTATACATAGATACCTGGCCAGTTAGGCCCACAATATTGTGAAAATAACAGGTCGTTACATCAAGTTATTCCACCTTCATATTCATACTTACAACCAATGCTAAAACAACCTTGATGGAACACATTTTAACCACTAGTGAAAAATTTTCATTGAAATATATACATTTCTTTTATCTGAAGCCTTTCACAATTAATCTTGCCTTATACATAGGCTTTGAACTAGTCTCTTCATGCTTGATCCAAAAGTCCATTTGTTCTTCAAAGCTTTTTTCCTTTTTGGAAAATCAACGAACTATATCAAATTTCTTGTACCATTGCTTAGAGCCTGCTTAAGACCATACAAGCTCTTTTTCAATTTATAAACTCCCGTTGACTTCAAAACCTTCATGTTGCTCCATATAGATTGTCTCATCAAGATTTTCACGTAGAAAGGTGGCCTTTATATCAAGTTATTCTGCCTTCATGTTTATACTTGCAACCAATGCTAAAATAACCCTATTTGAAGACATTTTAACCACTAGTGAAAAATTTGTATTGAAATCTATGCATTTCTTTTATCTAAAGCCTTTCACAACTAGTCTTGCTGTAAAGACCGTGGAAAAAAAAAGATAAAATAAAAATAAAAATAAAATTTTGACTCGAATGGGGTAGGATTAAACGTTGAAAATTTGTTACGATTAATTATGTTATATTCTCTACCCGGTTGATTCTACTCAGTTAAAACCCACGATTTGAACCAGGGTCTTATAGTCTGAACTGGTCGATTCGACCGTTATTGTCAGTTGAGTCAAAATTTTATATGACGAGACAACCATTCGTTTTTATCATTGATCGTTCGTTTTCTTAGACAACCATTTGATTTCCTAGGTGGCCATTCATTTTTTTTACACCTATAAATACCACACTTCAGTCATTCGATTGTAGGGGAAAAATTATTATCACCCCATCTGTCATTCTCATTTTCTCTCCCGGTTACTCTCCCCTCTTGGCAACGTTCTTACATCTCGTCTACGTGTCCGGTTCAGATAATTGAATTGCTTTCTTTAGCATGTTATGAGTTCTACGCATGAGGGATGGATGATGGACAACGTTGTGGGGGGTTAGGGAAGAATATGATCTGGTTGGGTTGAAGAAAAAGACTGTTTGGTTTGGTTTTTTGTGCCAAAGATGAGGTAAGGAGAAGAGAAGATCGTGGGGAAGAAAGAGAAGCCAATATTGTCAGAATGGACCTGACAGCCCGTATTGTCAGAATGGACTTGACTGAGAACCCGTAATCTCAAACTGACTGAGAGCCCGTAATCTCAAACTGACTTGAGAGCCCGTAATCTCAAACTGACTTGAGAGCCCGTAATCTCAGACTGACCTGAGAGCCCGTAGAACTATATTGAGCTTGATCCCGACTTGAGTATGTAGGTCAATCAAGATTATTTGATTTCAGCTCATTTAAAGAGGAATAAAAATATGGTAGAGGGTTCTTTTACAAACTCAGGTTTAGTGAAAGGATATGAATTTCTTTTTTTATATTCTTTTGTATTATAAATGTGGCTATGGGAAACGGTCCAAGATTGTAGAACGATTATTTTAATGAGTTAAACTTATTTGCTTGACTAGAAATTATGAAGCATTTAAGTAACACCCGGTCCATTTGGGACCGGTTGGTTAGTTATATTTTTTAGTAACACCTAGCCAGTTAGGCCCACAATATTGTGAAAAATGATGAGTTGTTACACTTGCCTTATACATAGGTTGTGAGCTAGTCTCTTCATGCTTGATCCAAAAGATCCATTTGTTCTTCAAAGCTTTCTTCCTTTTTGAAAGATCAACCAACTCATAAGTTTGGTTATCAAGCAAAGGCTTTATTTCTTATTGCAAGGCCTTCATCCAATTCTCCCTCTCCTTGTGACTTACAGCTTCATTAAAATTTATAACTCTCAATTTTCAATGATAGTCACATATTCTAAAGGTGGATACATTGTAGATGGAACTTAGACCCTACTTGACTTCCTTAGTTTAGGTGTCTTCCCTCCATTAGAAGTTTCCATTTCCTATTCATCAACAACATTTTCATTTGTTACATCATTTTCTTCATCATCATCACTAATTTTATGAATAGTAACTTCATCTTCTTGTTCCTCCTCATCTTGAACTAATTTCTTAGTTTGATTTGATGTTGATGATTCTTTCAATTTCTCATACTTCTCTCAGGGATTTGTCTTAAATAACTTCATATTTCCCAAGATCCTCAATGGTTTGATCTTCATGAGAAATCGCATCTCTACTTTAGATGACTTTCTTGTTTTTTGGTTCCTAAAGTTTGTAGCCAAACTTTTCATTTCCATAACCTATAAACATACACTCCATAGTTTTAACATCAATCTTAAACCTTTGCTCCTTAGGCACATGTGCAAATTCTTTGCACCCAAACACTCTTAAATGAGTGTAGTTCACATTCTTTCCACTCCACATTATTTTTGGTATGTCACCACCTAAGGCATGTGTGAGAGACTTGTTAATCAAATAATAACCAGTTAATAAAGTCTCACCCCCCAAAAGTACTCAAGCAACTTAGCTGAAGATAATATGCATATGATTCTCTCAAAAATTGTTCAGTTCATCCTCTTAGCTGCCTCATTCAGTTGAGGGATATGAGAATCTGTCTTGTCAATATTCTCCACTATTATCACTTCTAAAGCATTTCATTAACTTTTCGGTTTCTTTTTCAACCTGTGACATCATGAATTCAGCTCCCTCACGAACTGAACTAGAATGTCACAAGTCCTGAATGGATCTACTCTCGGAGTTTCAAGATGGAAGATATTAATCATTATGCATCGATGAATACACGGAACCCTAACATGCTACTACATGAATGAAATGGCAATCAGTTTACATCCCAAAATTATTAAGATAAAATTAATAAAAAACTCATGAAATAAAATAGACAGAGTCTCTCCTAAAAGTGCAATTAAGAACCACCATGTCAAATCAACATGTATAAACACATAAATCCATATGTATCCATTGCGTAATATTTTTCACATAAACATTTAATTTGCCCATATTAAAATATTTTACGTTTTGGATCTTAACCCACCTGTTCATTCTATTCATATTTCCACCAATATCATTCAATCTACACGTTAATATATATTTCAAATCATATTATCACTATCCATTTTTATCTACCAACATTTTGATCGTATCATTTTTATATCATGTGATTTCATCACAAGTATTTCCTTTTTATAATAATAAAACAAACCACCAAAATAGCCAAAACAAACATTTGGTCGGCGAGCATATGTTTGTCTGCAAGGTAGGTCATTGCTCCTCCGTCTAAGCCAGTGTATTCAATATTTAATTTTCACCTACATATATATAAAAGAAACGTTAGTAACGAGTGTTACTAGTCCAAAAATATAACTACATAACAAACTTGCAAATAAGAGTTGATTCTTATTTTGAATAAAAACATTTATATACTTCTCGTGAACACTCATGAGGACATCTATTGAGAAGCCATCGGGTTGCAGACTGGATAACGTCCCTATCTGGCTGGTCTGATGCCTCTTTTGGCATTTTATCATTTTCCTGATCCCTTGGGATTACTAGTATATCCTAACCTTATCCTTTCCTCCATAATTCTCCTTATTTTGAGTACAAAAGCCAGGTACTCTCAGGCAATTGCCTTTAATACCCTTTGAACTACAAGTCTGGACGTGCGTTGTATTAAGCAGTACTCGTAAACCTCCGTATTTCTCCGGGTGTTAGGAACACAAAACAGGAGTTATCAGGATCCCTCAGAAATGGAACAACCCCTCTTATTAATCTAGAGCCCACTTTGACTGGCACGTATACCTGCTCATGATACGTGGAAGTCAACTTTTCCATCCCTCATCTCACTGAAAACTCAATAAAACTATATATAGGTCAGAAAAGGAATTTATATAATATGCTCAAAAGAAAATTTGAAGTGAATCTTATTTTCGAAATCAAACTTGAAGGATCTTATCCTCAAGGGCTATCAATCCGAAAAACCTATTAATTAAATGATCTGGATTAAGTGACATCCGATAAAATGTCACTTAGCTTGTCCTGCAAGTAATAAAATAAACATATAATGGGGTAAACGTAAAATAGGGAATAAGCTCTAAACAGACTTGGAAGAAGCTTCGAGCATGTTGTCGCGCCTAAGCGGTGAGTTCCTACTTCGTTCCTACACATCAAACTAAAAGCCAGCACCCACTCATGATGCATTCACACATCTTATAACATATACACATCAATCATACCCAATCCCTATCCATATAAGATTTCCTACGTTACGTTGTATTAAATTACGATACTTACTTAGTTTATCTAATTAGTTCTTTAACATTCGTTTTAATATAATTTAATCAAGAAATTAATGTTTTTATTTACAATACAATAGCTAACATATCAATTCATCAATCCAAGCATGTTGTGCTAATAATTATCACCATTAATAAATTAAGTCAGAGTTAATTATACCTTGTGTTATCTGCAATCAACGATGGCTAGGGTTTTGTCACGCGGCTTGAGATTAGAATTTGGCACCCAGCGGAGTCCGAAGTTTGATCGGGTTCGATTAGATGAATTCGACAGAAGATCCAACAATTTTCTAGCGACTTTTTTACAATTTTTCGATGACTTTTCTGGCAAGATAATTGGGGCTATGATTCTATGCCGGCTCGGCAAACTCGACCAATGGTGGTGGCAATGAGGACAACAACAATGGCGATGAGTAGCCGAGGTCAGTCGATCGTCTAATTGGCCCTCAGCTGGCTCAGCTGCATCGCTAGTGTAGGGGAAATGTTTAGGGGTTGAAGGGGTGGCGTCGACGGCGGAGCAGCGTGGACGGTGGCGAATTGGTGTCATGGAGGGTGGCGCTTTCATGTGGCGATTCGGCGTCGTTGAGGCCAAGCGGCGACTGGTGGTGCTTGGGGCAGCACGACAACAACACAATGGGGTTTGCCGGAGTCGATCGGCGGCAATGCAGTGGTCAGAGGCGGTGTCGATCACGTGAATCAGGTAGAGATGGTGGCGATAGGGCTTTGGGGGAGAAGATGGTCGGGGTGAGTCTCGGGGGTAGTCTTGTAAATAAAACTCTCAACTTCAGCTCGAGTACAAAATAATAATTAGTTCGTAATAAATCCTAAAAAGAATCTAAAAAAATAGAAAAAATTCCCATAAAAAATAATACACACGATAGCATCACAATGACATATTCTATAATTAATGGCCCAACCAAACTTGTAAAACCCATGATTTGAGTCAGGGTTTTATATTTAGAACCGGTCGGTTCAACCGTTATTTTCGAGTCGACTATGTTTCAGAACACGTGTACTGAGCCGACACCGGTCGCGTGTATGAGCTATGAGGGGTCATGTGTACCCAAGTATATAATGATAACGTCATGAATACAACAAAAAAGAATGAGTTATCAGAATATATGGAAGTATGCAATACAGTTTTTATTTTTATACAACTTGATCGTAGAAATAGTTTTATGTCGTTTACCGCGTTAGGACGCGTTACGGGCAGTTTGTGTGGGTTGATAGTTATAGAGCATGTCATTTTGATTTTTATGTGTTTGTTTTATTTTATGGGATTTTTCCCGATTTTTCTACATTTTTTTAGAATTTATTTCCAGTAAATAATTATTTTGACTCGAGATAGAGTCAAGTCAAGTAATATTTACAAGAATGCTACCCTGCTATTTTTCTTCTCCCCCGACATTTTCCCCCTTCTTCCAAACCCTAGTGCCGCCTCACTTAAGGCCGCCGGCGTTGCTGTCGTCACCGCCCGGCAGCCGACCGGTGCTGCTCCGCCCCACCACGCCGCCGTCGTGTCGCCCCGACCAACCCCGACCTCTATACGCCGCCGTGACGCCCGGAATCGCCGCGGCTGCGTCGCATTTGCGGGCCGATCCCAGCACCGGCGACCGTCACCATCGCCGTCCAGTGGCTGCCTCGAGCCCCTTGACCCCCCAGCGACCTTCCCCGACCAGAGCACCGCCGATCGCCGCCATGGCCGGCCCGATTTAGCAAACCACTGTCGCCACTCTGTTTTTGCCATTTTTCGGCGAGCTGCCACCTCCGTGGTCCACGCCAACACCGCAGATGTGTCGGGCTCGTTGAGATGGTTCCAATGGTACCCTATACGACCCCTATCCGGCCGATAGACGCCACCGGCGATTCTCGCCGGAAAACCGTCGTAACCAGCCAGAAAACCGGAATTATTGGAATTCGCTGGAATTCACCAGATCTTCCGCGGAAAACCGGAACCATAGCCGTCGTCGATTGCCGATGACGTGAGGTATAATTACCTCTTTTCCTAAATTGATTGATTATAATTGATGATTATTAGAGAGCATGCTAGGATTGAGTAATTGATATGATAAATGCCTAAATTGGAATGAGATGATGAGTTAAGTGATGTGATTAAGGATGATGAGGATTAAGTAACTAATGAGATAGTCTAAGCATGATAAGTGGTTACTATGTAACTTAGAAAAACACAGTAAAATTGATTTGAATAGGATGAGTTAGGATTATTTTCACGATTATTATTATTTGATTATTAATGAATGTTTGTATTGTATTGTGTATTGATCATGTCCGCATATGCATCATTTAGTTATCGGGCGTTAGTATTTAGCTCTGATGTGTAGGTACGAAGTAGGAGCTCGCCGCCTAGGCGCGATGACACGCTTGAAGCTTCTACCAGGTCAGTTAGGACTCGCTTCTGTTTTACGCTCTTTCTATTGTGTATTTGATTGTGACATTCAGGACGAGTTAAGTGGTGTTTTATCGGATCCCACTTAACTCGGGTCATTTAGCCAAATGGTTTTCCTGATTAATAACTGATGTGGAATTTATAACGCAAGTGTACGTGTCGAATCAAGTAATAAAAGTGATAAGAAAGTATCGTCCCACAAGGAATTACTAGTAGAAATTCTCAATTACCAAAACTAATTTAATTACTTATACTTAAACGAAAACAAGTTTTAATAATGATTTAATTATGAATTACAACTAAATTAATCTAAAATTACAATAGTTAAATGATGAATTTATTTCAAGACGACAAACCTAGGATTTTTAATTTCACTTAGTGCTATATTTGATTAAAGTTATAATTTTTACCAATGAATTATAGATTCGAGCCATTAACCACGGGAATTAATTATTTATGACATCTCTTAGATTCACCATAAACTTATCATTCGCACTCAATTTCTATATCTCTATGAAATTGTGTATGCAAAATAATACATTAAGTTCTGCCCTTAATAGTTACCCAAGACATATGAGTATATCTCTATCTCATATGTAAATCACCCAAAATAGATGAACAAAGGTTATTTTATTCAATGACAAATCTAATCTTTCTATTTCTAGACAAGACTAAATCTTTAAATTAATCAATAGGTGTCCAATCTAATGATAGCATTAACGAATAGAATAAAATAGATGATCCAAAAACACAATCACATGCACTAAGTTTCATTGAAAATCTTATAAAAGAATTTACTCCATAAAATATTCAAATAGACACAAGAAATTCATATGTGATATGGAAGACATCATTAATTACAAAGAAAAATAAATCAGAATAAAGAAAAACTCTTTTGGAGAAAGTTAATTCGTATTCTGATCCAATTCTTTCGTCGTTGCTCTCCCTGTCTTTCGAGCCGTCGCTTTTTATCGTCTAATGTTTTTCTCCTCTAAAAAACCCTAATTAAGTTTATAATTCATCCATCCAAATCTTTAAAGTGGGACCCGCATGCTACAGTACTCATTACTGTAGCAGCGTTCCAAAATTCACTTCTTCGCCCGGAATTCATTCCAGATTGATTTAAAACTCTTATACCTAGATAAAACAACATTAATTAGTACTTTTCACACCAAAATCACAATAATTTCTTGCGTTATTAATAATAAATAATAGACTCTTAAACTACTAAAACTTAAGTAAAAATAATTCGAAACATGACAAAATTTAACATGAAATGCATAGAATAATAACTATTTTACAGAGTTATCAATAACCCTCGAGGATGAGATCCCTCGAGAATGATTTCGAAAACAAGATCCACAGAAAGTTGCCTTCGGGCCTATTTTATAAATCCCTTCTCGGGCCTATATATATTTTTATCGAGTTTTCAGTGAGATCAGAGATGGAGAGATCGATTGCACGTACCATGCAGAGGATGTCGTGACCTCCAAAGCGGGCTCTGGATTAGTGCCAGCGGACTGTTCCATTCCTGAGGGATCTTGACAACTCCACGTTTGAGTTCCTCACACCTGGAGAACGTGGAGGTTTACGGGTAATGTTTAGTACAGCGCATGTCATGACTTGTGGTTCAAATGGTACTAATGGCGACTGCCTGAGAGTACTC